>CAUYQG010048252.1:0-18859 GCA_963574415.1 Tarsius wallacei
GGAAGCAATTAATGGCAGTAAATACCTGTCTGGGGATGGGGGGACACTTCTTACAAACAAGGGTGCCTGAATGAGACATATTTGTGTACCTAACCCTTAAATGTACCCCTCAATATCACAATAAAAAAAATAATAATAATAGTGCATCAATATTGGTTGACTGATTGTAGCAAACTAAGGCAGGATGCCAATAATAAGGGAAGCTGATTTGAGAGAATATAAGAATTCTCTGTATTATATTCTCAGTTTTTCTATAATGATAAAATCATCCTAAAATATTAAGTCTATTAAAATATATATCACACAAATAAAGAGTTTTGATTTGTTGAATATGGAAATGCCATATCAAACATTTTGTATTGAGAGCCTACTAACTTGAAAGTTGCATTTGTTGACAACTTATGTGTACCATTGCAATAAAAAATGATGTGTGTTGACACCAACAAAAATATTTGCATCCTTAAGCCACAACAAAACTGTCAATGTATTAATTAATACAATTAAAAATATGTAGAATTAGTAAGAGGCTATCAAGAAAGCAAAATAAAATGGCTTGATACATATTTGAAATATCAAAATATTGCTCACCAATTATTGAAAAAAGTCAATCCCAGCTCCAACGACAATGTATCACAGGTACTGTTATTTCCTGAGTCCTTTCTTAGGGTTGCTGAAATTATTACAGAGCTTAAATTTTATCTAAATAAAAAAGATACATTGAGAAAGGTAAGTGTGGCATCAATTTTTCCACCATGTCAGTTAGAACCTGCCAGGTGTTTTTAATTTAAGACGTCTGGACTTGAACTCTGTTGAGGAAGTATATCTCAAATAATGGTATTAAATGTACTATAAGGCCAGGCGAAGTGGCTCACACCTATAATCCCAGCATTCTGGGAGGCTGAGGTGAGAGGATTGCCTGAGCCCACGGTTTTGAGACCAGCCAGGGCAACTTGGCGTGACCTCATCTCTACAATAAAACAAAATATTAGCCGGGCATTGTGGCGCATGCCTGTAGTCCCAGCTACTTGGAAGGTTTAGGTGGAAGGATTGCCTAAGCCTGGCACGTGGAGGCTACAGTGGCCATGAGCATGCCACTGCACTTCAGCCTGGGCAACAGAGTGAGACTCTGTCTGAAAAAAAAGTACTATAGTATTGTATGTAGTCTGCAAAATTGTAATTGTAACAATCCACTTTTCTTGTCCAACTAGTATATATGAAGTCTCATTATTTTAATTTGTCCTTAAGCCCATGTCTGGTCTCACAGTGCTGAATTGAGTAGAAGTTTAACTAGTAACTAGCCTTCCCATAGTTACATGAGCAAATATTCGATGTTCTATGTTACTTAAGAAGCTATACTTGGGTCCTGTGAGATTGCTTATGCCTATAAAATGTGTTCTCCA
Source organism: Tarsius wallacei (assembly GCA_963574415.1). Lineage (NCBI taxonomy): Eukaryota > Metazoa > Chordata > Mammalia > Primates > Tarsiidae > Tarsius > Tarsius wallacei. Next base: position 1,401 of record CAUYQG010048252.1, read on the forward strand.
AGGTTAGTTAGTTTTTTCCTCTGTCATAGCATATGTGTCTTTGGGAGAATCATGCTCAGTTGATTCTTAACTGAAACTACTTCTGAAGTGTGTGAATCCAGGGAGCTAGTGGGAACAACACTTCTGCTGTATATTCTTAAAACTTTCATACTTCAATTAAATTTCTCTCTGCTGTTTCATTTTCCCAATTTGGAAGACTCAACTTAGATTACAAAATTTCAACACTGTTATTAATTTGTAAATTTGTGAATAAACATAACAGATCTTTTATTTTAAAATTTATTTGAAAGATAAATAAAATAATGATATACTGGGGGATTTCTAGCATATTTAAAAATCAATTAAAACAGTTACACAAGGAACAGAAGAAGGAAATCGAAACTATTCTGTTTTGATACTTAAAGTGTCTGTGAAGGAACATATTATTTGAAAATAAATTAAAGTACAATAAAGATATATATTTTAGAATGCTGGCCAACATAAGAAAATAAAATACATAAATAAGGTAAGAAAAGAGGAAAAATAGAGGAACAAAAGTAAGAAAATACTGACAACTAGCAAGATGATAGATGTAAACATATCATACAATTAATTATATTAAATCTAAAAAGATTAACAACTTCCTTTAAAATATCTTAACCTAATTGATATTTACTGAATATTACATTCAAAAACTTCAGAATTCACATACTTTTTAAAGTGCACATAACAATACTAATCAGGGCCATATGCTAGAACATAAAAATTAATATTGATTCATTTTATGAAGAGAAACAGTCAAAAGATACCTGTAAAATCCCCCCAAACATTCAATAAACACGACACACACACACACACACACACACACACACACACACTCATTTCTAAATGACTCATGGAGCCAAGAAATAATTAACAAATTTTCTTTTAATATTTCAAAACAGGATGTTTTCAGCTAAAGGCAAAAAATATATCAAAATTTGTGAGAGACAGGTAAAATAAAGCCTAAATGGAATTTTTTAGCTTTAAATTATTTTGTGAAAAGCAACATAACTCAATTACATAATTTTCTACCATAAGAAGTCACAAAAGGAAAAACAGTACTAGCACAAAGTGCTAGTAAAAAGGAAATAATCATAATAACATATCATAATATCAACTATAATAACAAAAATGTATAAAATTGGAAACTACAACAATAGATAAAATAAATCACAGCTGGTTCTTTGATAAGATAAAATTGATGAACTTCTAGACGCACTGTTCAAGGGGAAAAAATATATAAATGAGGAAAAAAATTAGTGAAGGAGGTAAAATTTAGCATTCTGAATTTTTTTCTATCTTAAATACAAAATACAGAATTTCACTAATATTCTGTGAATTGCAGGACTAAACTGTCTTCTTTTCAGCAGGCCTAATTACATTAGTTAAAGTATGAGTCTAGTCTCTAAAACCTGCCTGTTAAAGACCTACATGGCCTATCACATATTCTAGGCCTGGTAAGGTGGGTTCTTTATTTTTCAGGTTCCCAAAAGCCATATGACCATGGGCTGGGAGGGGCTGAAACAACCTGCCTAGTAAAGTTTCTAAAGCCATTTGACCCAGTGTATTTCCATCACGTTTGTTTCTTACATTTTCTCAAGTTTCCTGAGTCAGTTATGAGACGCTGGAAACTATAACTTCTTTCTCACGTGAGTTTGAATGACTTGACGGATAAATAGGATTATGAATGATGCAAATCAAAATATTAACTTTTTCTGCCCGTTTTACTGATAAAGGGCAAATTGAAGAACATGGCATGGGTATTTTACCTAGGTGAAGCTTATATTTGCACTAATTAAAACAGACATAACTAGCCATTTACTGATAAACTGTACTCCTGATTCTACAACACTTGAAGATACAAAGAGAAACACATGTTCTTTGCAGAAAAGCGAGAAGAAAGAAAAGGAAATTTTCAGAAAATTGCTTTATTTTCAGGGACCTGATCACATAAAGAAAAAAATCTGGTGTAGGAAAGTAACTGTTTCCTAAAGCTGGAGAAATCTAAAAAGGACTGTGCTGGGTTCATTACATTTCAGAAACTTTCCTTGTTTTAGTGAAAAATCAAAGGAAATACTGTTTGTACATCCAAGTCTTTGGAGTATATCATACAATTTGCTCTATATTTCTAGAAGAAAAAAAGGATTCCCATTCCCAGTGATGGCTGCTTTTAGTGAGAAAATGGTAAGCTGAATACTTGCAGGGAGTTTTGTTGCTTTACAATTAACGTATTAGTAGACAAAACGTGAGACAGCAGAGGCCTAGGAGATTAAATCATGATCTTGGTTTAGCCCCACAGACATGTAGTTTTAGTGAACATGAAAAAGGGTGAAACTTCAGTAAGTAAAGATGAATTCAGAGATTTAAGTGAGAGTAAACAATTTGCCAAAATAATATTCCTTTTGACTTATAATTCACTTCAAATACTATTTCTCTCTAAGTACATATATCTAAGGAATGGAGAAAGTTGATAATTATGGTGCTGTGTCAGTATAGATGTATGAAATATCTTTCCTAGCCCATGCCTTGATATTTTTTATAATTCCAAACCAGAGCAATATACACTTCAGCCTCCAAGTTTATTCACATTTTTGGGTCTCACCTACGAGAAATGAAGATGGTTTCTAAATACCATTCTCCAATAAAAGAAACCGGTTACCTGTGGAAAAGTGGCTGAATCCAGGATGGATGTAAAAAATACAGGATAAGCATGGTAATTTGTATGATGTCAGAAAGTAAGGACATACTCACAACCGGGTCGGGGGAAGCATGTCAAAATTGTACAGGTAAGAGAATCTCATGGCCTCGTTGGATCTGTTTGAGCAACAAATAAAGAATGATAACGATGAAATGTAACCTTTAAAAAATAAATATTATTGAACCCGGTTTGCTTTATAAATAAATAAACGAGATAGAAGGTCCAGCTTTTCCTCACAGAATTATTTAATTTAATAAATGTAGAACAACAAAGTGAAATAGGTCATTGCCGTTAAGCAAATACTTCAGTAATAATTATGGATCACTTAGTGGATCTATACAGTAAAGACTTTAATTTGACTCAGAGTTCTGACATTTGCCTTTCACTTCTGGGAGATCATTTCTAAGTCTTAAGAATTCCATGTCTGACAGGAGTTTTTTTGTTTGCCTGAGGGGGCCTTGATTCACGCTGGGTGGGCTAACAATGCAATTTAGAGTGGGGACTTGTGGATCATGGGTTATCGACTTGAACTTCCGAATGTATGGGGACCAAGGTCAGCTATGTAGATGACCAACTATGTGAACAAGCCACAGTAATGACTTTGAACACCAACCCTTAAGTGAGCTTCCCTAGCTGGCAACCCTCCATGCATATTGACATTCATTGATGCGGGAACCTAAATCTGTCCCTGACTCCACAGGGACAGAATAAACTGAAGTGTTTGCAACTTCCCTGGACTTTGCCCTGTGTGCATTTACCTTGGCTGACTTCGTATGTATTTTTTAGTTATAATGAATCATAACTGGGAGTATAACAGCTTTCAATGTGTTCTGTGAGTCCTAGCAAATGATCAAGCATGGCGATGGTCTTAAGGACTCCCAAACTTGGAACTGGTGTCAGAAAGGAAGGTCATCTTATGGACTATGTCTCTCCCTAACGTTTCAATTGAGTTTTATTTCAAAAAAGTAAATCAAAATATCTCACTAGAATTGGAGACTAATTATCTGACTAAGTCAAAGTAAATCACAAATAAGGTGTTAGAAATTGTTAATTGAAGATATATCAGAAATAAAGGTAACACATTTCTGTCATTATAATGAAATTTCATGAAAAAAAACAAGATTATATTTTTTCACAACTTTTCTATAGAACATCTGTTGTGTAAAGTAAGGCAAATATAGTTATAGTTCATTTCCCAAAGAAAAAAAATGTCTCAAATAGTCATCATTAACTTGGTTTTAGAGGCATAGAATGATAAGGGGTGTAAAAATAAAGGTTATTACTATGTAATTATTTTCCAAGCATCCAGGCTGACAATAATTTAGTGGTCCATTAGTGTTATATTTTGTATTTGAATATGTGGTACATACTCTTAGAAATTGCTTAAAAACAGAGTCTCAGTCTTATCTTAATGCTGCAGAAGATATTCAGGTCTTACCTCTCTTTTCTACTCTTTTCAAAAAAATTAAATTAAAAGATTAGATTGTGAATCAACAACTAGAAATAGCCTTGTTGATTATATGTCAGCTGTTTAATTTTACAGATTTAACAAAACAAAACAAAAACTGTGTCCAAGCTAGCTCCAATGGCCAGCATAGTCATAGCCAAATGATTTATACTAAATAAATGCTCCATTCCTACTCACTCACCTAGCTGAGGTCTTCAGTTTATGAAGCTGGATGCCAATGGTTATGTTTGCTTTGTTATTATTTATTGTAATTCCTTTTCTAATTGACCAATTATGTGGCATAAGGGTGGATCTAAATTTAAAAAGCCATTGTTGAGTAAAACAATACTATAGCTGGAAAAAAAATTATAGTATGGACTTCTGTTAAACTTCCTTCTAAACATGGTACATTATTTGGCAAACCTGTGCTAATTTTATCTTTGTAAACAAGAACCGTTAAATGCTGTTTCTAACACTGAATCAATATGTTTCAAACATTTTTGGCAAAGAAAATTCTCCTACAAACGGTGCATGAAATTCCAAATTATTTGTAGACTGAATTCATACATTTGTTTCTCTGAAAAAAAAATTTCTATCTTTTCTCATTTAAAATCCAGCACCAAGAAACTATACACTACGGACTTTCACGTATGCGTTTTTGAAAGCCTCTCTGTTTCCTTAGCAATCACATCACATCATTCTCATTCACTCAGTAAAGTGCTCTCAGTGTATCCAAAATTAGACTCGCATACTCAGTTCTTTCATACATGCGGTTATAGATGAAGCAGATTTCGTGTTATCTTCTGTCCTTTTAAGTCGCAAAGATAAAAATAACAGATATGCCATAATTCAACTATGTTTACATCTATAGTTATATTTTTCCAGAATTACATAGACATAGTACATTACTACTTAAAGTGTATTTGATGCATATGCTTAGGGAGAAATTATGGAGATTATTCAATAAGCATTAGAGGTAATTTACTTTATCCCACTTCTTTTAGGACTATCTGCTTAATCAGTTGAGTAGAATTCAAATATATGTGTTACATGCAATGCATTATGATAGAGCAATTTCTTTCTAAGTAAAGTTGAAGATTTTGACTTAAATTTAAAAATACCTTTACGTTTTAAGCAAATATATAAGGACAGTACAAAATAGCATTTTTGATGTAAGGAATTGTATGTAACTTTACTAGTGACAGACCATTAAGTCTCTCTCTCTCTCTGCAATTGATAACACTGTAGCCAAAGTGATTTAAACAAGAAGGAAGAGTGAACACCTACATTTGTTAGAGTATCTAATCACAACATTCACATCTACAAAACAACGTGTTATTGAAGGCAATAAAAGCCCTTAACTCAAATACCTAAATTGCAACCGGGTTTCAGATGTATTTTTGAAGATTCCTGGCATAAACATTTGCAAGTGTATCTAAAATCAACTCAGAAAACAATGACAATCTTTTAAAATCCCTTTATAAATAGTATTTGTTAGAAGTTGTTTTATTTAGAGTGTTCTAATGTTTCAATGCAACCAGGGAAGGAAGTGTCAATGCTGAATAGGAGAACATTTTTTTTTTTTTATTAGTTCATGGGAGTAAGCAAGGTCTTGATATTTTCATAGGACTTCTTGAAGTTTCTCGTGGTAATCTGACTAGACGGTCAAAGGGATATTGTCAAAACTTTTCCTCACTTTGTTAAGATGAATACTAAGGACAAGTACTATTGGAATATTGATAATTATAACCACACTCTTCTTGAAGAACTCAGGATTCTATTTTGGCTTTTATGGTCTATTGTTTCTGGGGGGAAAAAAATACCTTATTCCCATGGGAAAATTAATTTGCTGGTTCTAGAAGCTATTGGTATTCAAATCCATAGTCTTGTTTAAACCACAGTTACACTGAGAGATGGGAGAAGATGAGCAGTTTTGTTTATATAGCGACTGAATATGTGTAGAAACTCACAGAATGCCCCCCCCGCCCCCCCACTGACAGAACTAGGAGAACAGTCCTGAGAACAGGATCGTGTTTATTTCTAGTGATGGGTTACAGAAGGAAGTGAGATAGATTTGTGGTACAGCCAATTGTTGGGTATGACGTAATTTCAGGAAGACGATTGAGTAGATTTAGAAAAGTAAACTATGCAAAAAAAAAATAGTAAGTTAAGAAAAACCTTAATTCTAGTGACTAAAACATTAGATTATAAAACTGAACAACTAATAAAGAAATAGCTAAAGGAAAATTTCAGACACGTACATCTATTCAATCTCTCTGTTTTGCATGATGAGGAAACTTCGCCCACCGAACTTAGTTTTGGCACTATGAACCAGACCAAAGTACTCGATGGCACAGAATATGCCAAGGAAAAGGGTATCCTCTGTCTGTTTCTGGCTTCACTAGCTCTGGAGCAGGCAACATCCACATGTGAAAGGGTTAAACGCACTTGGAAGTTCCCTTTAAAATCAGAGCTGCCAAAGACTGTTGATTGCTCATGTTTTTAGATCAGCATAGCATTTTAATAAAATATCCATGAAACATTATATAAATTATATTTAGACAGATTTGGATGACAGTAGAAATATTTATATTCACGATCGTGTGCATGCACACATGACATCTTGATGCAGTCATATAACAGTTGGATTTAAAAGGATCTCAGATGTGAGTTCATACTAAAAGTCTGAAGCTTCTGGACTTACTGTTCCTTATTGCTCATGGCAGAGCTGGACTAGTGTAGACCTTGACATTGACCTGTGTCCTATCAGGAACACCACCATATGACTATGGCTCATACCATGCCCTAGAGATTTTTAATGTCCTCTGTTTCTGATTAATTCAATCAAAGAAAATTTTCTATTACTCAAATAGTATGGAAAATTTGCCTATCATGGGGATTTGTTTATTCTAGTTGCCATTTCAATAACCTAGTAGTTTCCTTTTGATGCCATGCTAAGTATCAAAATTGTCATTTAAATGGGATATATTTTAATTTTTCTCATGTGATTTTATTTTAAGCTGTCTTATTTAAGCCTGAGACCTTATCTTGTTAGAAATGTCTGTAAATATTTTCCATTTAGAGGCCCCTGTAAATAAAGGTGTGCCACTATATAGTAAGTTTAAATATTATGAGATTTCCCTCACTATAAACAGAGAAATTATGTGGATAATTCTGAAATATATATATGCATGCACACATATATGAAAACGATGTATGTTTATTCAAGTATTTTTAAGTTGCTCTTAATGTTTTTTATGTTTAAAAATATTATATTTCATTGAACATAGAAATGAAATGATGTTTCTCTACATTGAATACTTTTCTAAAAATCTACTACAAATCCACATGGGTCATATTATGTCTTCATTACTAAATAATTTCACATAAGTTATGAAACCTTTTAATCATACCACTTTGTTGGATGTCTGTTAGACTTTATTGTTACCAATCCATGGTGAAAATTAGATTAAATGTTTTGAAGGATATTACAGAGAACCAAACCTTCAAAAATTGCTTCTTGTGGAAAAACAAGGTAATATTGTATTCAAAATTGTATGGTTGTATTACAAGATAAAACTCTCATCTTCCTGTAAATTATAGTCTTCTACTTACTGGTTGCCTGACTCTCCAATTATGGGAATTTATTAATCACAAATCAAATGAAGGCATCCGTTTTATTTTCGTCTGTCTTTTTCTCTCAGGAGCTGCCAGGTCCAGAGACAGACACAGAGCAGTCTGTGACTGTAGCCAGGTTGACTGACTGTAACTGTATCCAAACTGGTTGTAGTGCTCAGCAGGGAGTTTGTGTGCTACAAACTTTTTGAAATATTAATATACAAAATTGTACTGAGGTTTTTGATAGCAGAAGACTGGCTGCTCTGCGGTTTTCTGATGAGAGCTCTATTGGTGATTCCGAGAAGTCAGTGGCGCCTAAATGGGTTAAGTCTAATGAGCTTTCGAAAGCTGATAGCATAATTTAAGACGACTTTCAATCTCAGAGCTACAGACCTGGCTGACCCCAGCAAATTACAGTGTTTGTTAATGTTCTAGTATAGACATCTTCTAGTCAACCCAAACCAGATATATTAAGTGAAAAAATTGAGTTGTGGTTCTCTAAGAAATGCTCCTGGCTAAGTTTTGACACGTCCTCTGATCAAAATTATTTTTAAGGCATTCGATACTTCCCAAGTTTTTAGGGGATGCAGTCTTAAACACACACATCCAGACAGACATGGACACCTACACATGGTTGTTTTACTTCTTGTTGAGGAAAAATAATAATCTTATGCTTTTACCATCATAATGATATGAAATATGTTTTCTCATGGGAAATGTTAAATCAATTTCAAAAATGGCAAACAAAAGAAAAAGCTCACAAATGTCTCAGGGTAAAAAGAGGCAGAAAAGCAAAGCAAACACATGTGCAAACAAATAAACTTCAAGCAAAATATGTTTAAACTCTATAACATCAAACTGAGAAGAAAAGCTATGATTTTAAAATTATTAGAATGCAATTTTTTAGAGAATCAATGTTAATTAAAAATTAGTGTTAGACTAGTGGTTTAGAAGTGAACATGCTGACATATGTCAAATAGTATGGTTTACGATTCTGTATCTAAGGTAGAAATTATATGAAATTCATTTCAAAAATAAATATTTATTTGAAATATCCATTATTTATTTATAGCATAAAGCAGTTATTTATAGATACAGCACCATAGCAGATTTTCAAAATATGAGAATCCAAACAAAAGCTTTAAAGATTTGGAGACTTCATTTATAGTTGAATGTTTTTCAGTATTCATAATTGTGGATTTTCTTGAACTATGTAGAAAGCATTTTTCCCTGATTTTCAATTAAATTTTTTAAAAACAAAGTCTGTTTAGAATTCTAGACTATTTGTTATCATGCAAGTCTTATCATTGAATTCCTATAAATCAGAATTAGCAATAGTAATAAGCTAAAGTTACTGTTTTTTTTAACAAGTTAATGGTGTAAATGTTATGAAGTAAATATTTAATTAATTAAAGTAAAATGTTTTGTCATGTAAAAACTTTTAATTCAGTGTGTTCCAAAAAGTGTCTTCCTCCAATTTACTAAAATTAAGGCTTGTTTTAAATTTTAATATTTTAAAATAATTTTGACTTGATACATTTTTATCAATTAAAGCATCTTAAGTAAAAACTTCAGTTTTCTATGATGAGTAATTTGCTCAAAATAAGTTGAAAACTTAAAAATAATTCACAGAAAAAGGAAATAATAATTTTATAAAATGCTTAATCTTTTAGAATTAGAGCAACTTCAAATCCCAATATTTTAAAAAACAAGATTTAATTAACATATCTTACTTCTAATTACTTACTACTCACTTTGTAACTATTTGTATTTTTAAATTTGGGGTGAACTGACTGTTCATAGACCTCCAAACACACAAAACTCCCTTATACAAAGCAAGAAATATTAAAATTCTCCTTACCTAAAACACTATGAGATGAACTATACCTAACATATTTTAGATTATGTTTAAACAAATACACATTGAATTTTGTGATCTTAACATATCTACTCTACCTCAAAGCAATCACTCTGGATGGTTGCATGTTATTTCAACAATCAAGCTAATACTCTAAGTTTTCATATTCCTCTTTTATAATTTTCTAATGTTCTGTTTATAATGTTTGTAAGTAAGATATTTGAAATTATTGTGACATTCTTTGATTTTACCAAGCCCTTTACTAAGCTCTGTTACCCTTAATTGATTGTTACTAAAAACAAGCACACACAAAAAATGTAACTAGTATGCACACACACAGATACAAACACGCAGGCTTTTGACATATTTCCAGAAAGGCAAAAGTTAAAATTGTTTAAATAAAGACAGCTTTATTAGAAGAGGAATTGTCAAATTAAATGGAGATAATATATGTGATGGTAGTTGTCATTTAAATTTTTATCTTATGAACTCTACTATTTACAATATTAAAGCACCATACAATTTTTATGCTTAAATATTCTGAACTTAACATAAAATAAAAGACATGATGATTTATATTATTGGAAATAATCCCAATAATTCATTTTACAAGTAACATAACATTTTCTAAGATCAATATGGCTGGCTTTGTTCTTTGAAACAAAATTGGGATAGCTTTTATCTGAACCTTGATTAGACGTAGAAAATGTTTGAAAAATCATATTCTTGTAAACATCCTCTATCTAATTAGATTTCCATTTTCTGGACTTTCACTTAATTGTGTTGCATGAATTTCACATGTAATAATATAATCATTTATTTGCTTATCCACTGCCTATAGGCAATGTTGTTATTAAACAGAGAAGACTCAAATTGAATAGGTCTGTACAAAGGAGCGTTGGCCTGGAAGGGTGGAAAATCCTCTGGATCTCTACTACTGCTTAGGTCATTAACCAACATCTCAGTAGAACACTTTTCAGAAAGAAAGAGAGATGGATGCAGTTGTCTTTCCTCTCCATTTATTTTTTATGGTTATTTATTCACAGATGATGTGGGCAGACTGTGTGCAGAGATAAAGCATGGGTAATTTACGGGTAAATGTAACCCTCAATCGACTAGGGTGTTCAAAGCGCTCTAAGGAATTAAGAGGAAAGTAGGTCATTCGAATCATAAACATTTTAAACATTTACTTCATAAATGAAGCTAATACATACTTGTTCTAAAAGCCGGGAAAAAAAAGTTGGCTTCAAACAGGATAAGGAAGAAAGTTAAACAAAACAGATTTATTAAACCATGCCAGTTTCTGCACCTCTAAGAATTTCGGTAGGTGGTCTACTTCTGACAGTGTACAAACCAGCAGGAGAGTTTACTAATGAAAGACAAGATACATGTGTTGACATAGCATTAAATGACTGGTTTGTCACTCCCCCAGGATGTGAATTGTGGATTCCATGCTGTAGTAGCACAAACTAACTGCTTTTATCCTCTTGTTTTCTCAACTTTAACTTCTCACACAAATTAACAGCTTTCTGTTTGCCATTTGCAGGTTTATTTCATGCCATGCTTGGTTAAAATTAAAATCGCCTCACTAGTTATGCACTTCAAAATTTAGTACTTCTTCAAAGACCTGCAGGATGACTTAATGAGTATAGAATGAAATTCATTTCTTTAAATCAAATTAAATATAAGTTGTCTATGTTCAATACTGCAAGGGTACATGGTGTATACTATAAATTGAGAGTAATTCAATATAAAGAGATGGTTTTATGTCTTCCATATCTAAAAAATATGCAATATGATTGGCTAGCTATGGATTTTTACTCCTGGTTTACAGCCCCAGGGGAATTTCTAAATTATAACACTGCAGATCTATGACATTGTGTCCCCGAATATAAACAGCAACAGGGACTGAAAAGATCAAAGCTCAAGTTTTCTTTTGAAAAAGAAACTATTGTAAGAAAACAATTTTCTCCTTGTTATCACCATGGGATATATCCATGGGCTTGAGAGGTCATATTATCATTCAAATTCTTTAAAGTCATTTTTTCAGGGTAAAAGAATAATCAAAAGAAAAGCACACTCCGGAGGGTCATGCAATTTAGTTAACTCTGGCAGCAACCTCACCAGGTAGATATCAGTGTCCAGGAAAATAGACCGGTAACTAGCTAAAATAAAAAACAGAGACTCTTTTAGTCTTTAAGGTTTTCTCTTATTATCAACATCACAAGACTTGCCATAGCTGTTCAACTGTCTAGTACTTCTAATGAAAGATATGACCCAAAGTTCATCTAATATTAAAACTGACCTAATATGCTGCTATCGATGTTTATATAATTCTTGCAAGCTACAATTGACATAGATTAATTAATCTTGATTTGCAATCATTGGCAAGGTTTCTTTCCTTCAGCAAATCAGCAGCTGTATATTTACTTTAATTGAATATGTATTCACCAGTGTTGCTTTAGGACTATAACACGCATGAATTCTAATACATCTATTTGTTCCAGAAGAAATTTTCTTAAAGTAAGAAACGTTGGTCAATTTGAAGAGAGCTAAATTGATATATATATAGAGAGAGAGAGGATATTGTTTAAAAACATCAGTGTGTCTGATTATTGGAAGTCAAGTTTCTAGACATTTGTCTGAAAGTGTTAAAATGAATTATATTAGCTCCCCCCCTTTTTAAAGTTACAATAAGACTGATAATCGTCTGCACTAATTTTGCTTAACCACACTGCCAACTTTAGTGGAAATGTTCTTAGAAATGATCCCTCTGCAAAATATATAGAAACAGCACATTCCAATTTGAGAAAACATAACAACAGCTTAAAAGAGTAAGTAATAACTGAATTAAATTGCATGAAACCGAACTGATCTGTTATGGTGCCTAATTCTGCTAGCTATAAGAATTTCAACCTATATATCAAATTTTTAGCACCTCTTGAGTAAGACAATGTATAAAGTGCTATGGGAAATTCAGACATGAAGCATACATGTTTATATTGAAAATCCAGTATTTATCCAAAGATAGGACTTTATCGTGCATAACCTCATTTATTTAGAGGTTAAGAGCATGCACTCTGTAGAGTTAGACAGAATGGATTCAAATCTGAAACTAGTCACTGTCAAAATTTCAAATTAAAAATAAGCTATAATACTTTGAAGCTTTATTCTAAGTGTCATCTGGATTCCGTAAAAGAATATCTCATTTTTCTTATCTTTTGCACCCTCAAGAATTCTTTTGCATTTTTATATGGTACTCAAATGTTTTCCTGGTTTATAAAGTTTGCTTTCACTTTTCTAGACTGTGTTACCATTTATGCTCTCCTGTTATGGAACTTCCCATATGTAGTTATTTGAATACAAAACATTCAAATATAAGTTTGTCAGTTCTTTTACACCAAGCATCTAGTATATCAGAGTGATTTGATACAGCAATTCACTTTTTTTTTTTTACCCTCAGCTACAGAGTGAGTTGAGTCTCTTTTTGAAATATAGGTTGAACATTCCTAAACTGAAAATCTGAACTCCAAAATGCTTCCAAATCCAAAATTTTTTGAGACATTGGGTGGAAAATTTCACACATGATTTCATGTGATGGGTCACAGTCAAAGCACAGTTGTTTCACGCATAAAATCCTTAAAAATATTATATGAAGTTCCCTTCAGTTTATGTGTGTAGGGTGTATATGAAACAGAAATGAATTTTGTGTTTACACTTAGGTCCCCTTCCTAAGAGATCTCTGTAGGTACATACAAATATTCCAATATCTGAAACACTTCTGGTCCCAGGCATTTCAGGTAAGGGCTCCCCACCTATATATGTAAAGGTTTTCTTCTCTTCTTTCTCTTTCCTTTCCTCTTCATCCCTTTCCGTTCCTCAATTCCTCTCCTTCTCTATTTCTCATTCTGATGTATATTTCTGATGAACAGTTCTATTCTTTTTCTTTTCTCCGTAGACTCTTATATACTCATAAATGCCCTCAAATGTATATGCACACTTGAAAAATACATAAAGTATGTATGTTACATGAAGCAGAAAATATCGTACTGGATGCTATTCTCTTTTTTCATTCATATCCAGTACTATTTCATGTTTAAAAGATTTATCCATGTTTCTGTACATACTTTAAGTGACTCTTCTGACTAATGGGTTTTGTTCTGTAGTTAACATCAACAATAATATGTCTCATCTTGCTAGCAATAGAAATTAGATTGTGTCCATACTCTTGTATTCAAATGATACCATAATAAAAAAAACACATCCTCTTAAGGATTTATACCCTAGCTTTTCCAGAATGAATTCCAAGGTGTGGATTGGCAGATCACCAAATATGACAATCATCATTTCACCAATTTTTTTTATTTGTAGTGTGTGAAGAATCTTGTTTCCTCATACACTCCCCACCATTTTCTATTACCTGACTTCTGCATTTTTGCAAAATCACTGAGAATAAACTGGTTTAGCATTTACTTTTCATTCTCAGTAACAACACTATAGAACTTTTCTTCACATATTTGCAGCTCATTAATTTTTTTCCTATCAATTGCCTTTTGATATACGTCTTCCAATATATTTCAGACCAGCTTTTCTTTATATTTGTAAGATGCCAGGAAAATATTATATAATAACCCATTATTGGTTTTCTTCTGATTTCTTTTTCTAAGATTTTTTAATTTTAATGATGTGGGATAAAAATCAGGGTTAGATATACAAATGTTCATTATGCAGGTACACTTGTTGAAGAGGTGTGCCCCTCCCTGGCAGTTTCCTACTACTGCCAATCCCGCACCCTCCCCCTCCCCTGGCAGTTTCCCATTACTGCCAATCCCTATCTTATAATATTATGGTAATTGTTCAAGGTCCACTTATGAGTGAGAACATGTGGCACTCAGTTCTTTGTTTCTGTGATAGATCAATCAGTATGATAGACTCTAAGGCCATCCAAGTTGCTGTGAAGTTCATAATTTTGTCCTTCTATGGCAGCATAATATTCTATTGTGTATATGTACTGCATTTTTTATGGGTCATTTTTGATGGGCAGCATTGTTGGTCCCACGTTTTTCCTCTTGTGAATAATGCTTCAATAAACATGTATGTGCAGATATCTTTTTCATAGAGTGATTTGAGTTCCTCCAGGTATATTCCCAGCAAGGGGGTTGTGGGGTCATATGGGAGGCTGATTTTTAGATCTTTCAGGAATCGCCAAACTTCCACAGAGGTTATACTAGTTTACACTCCCACCAACAGTGCAGAAGTGTTCCCTTTTCTCCGCATCCTTGCCAGCATCTGTTGTTTTTTGAATTATTGATGATGGCCATCCTGACTGGAGTTAGGTGGTATCTCAGTGTGGTTTTAATTAGCATTTATTTGATAACTAGTAAGACTGAGCATTTTTTCATGTATGCCCATATGTCTTCTTTTGAGAAATGTCTAGTCATATCTTTTGCCCACTTTGTAATGGGACTGTTTGTTTTTTACATCTTGGCACACTTGAGTTCCTTGTAGATCCTGGATGTTAGGCCTTTGTCAGATATACATTTGGCAAAATTTTTTCCCAGTCTGTGGGCTGTCTTCTCACTCCCTTAATGATTTCTTCTGTCATTTCAATCCTCTTCATTAAATATTTCACACTTTCTTAAAATAAATTCACTAAATTTTATCTTAGTTATTTTAGAAAGCTGTTATTTTAGGAACCCCTCCACTGAAGGTTATAAATATATTATTTTGGCTTTTCTTTCAGGTCATATTGTGAAAAAAAATGTATGGAAAAATAATTTGGTCAGGATTATTCAGTTAAGTCAATAGTGAAGCTGAGTGTCCACTATTTTTTTTTTATTATCACTTATTTAGTGTCCATAGATTCCACCCATATTATAGGAATGGGTACGAATGAAAACTTGGGAGATGCCAAAAGGGTTGTTCCAAGGTCTAGGTCAGGACTGGAGACTGGTAACTTGTCTACATTTTTGTCTGGGTTCAAATAACAGTATCAATTCTTGATAGTTTAAATATAAAACAAACCTGTGTGTTAAAGTATAAGAGGCAAACAAAACACTTTTAAGGCCTGGAAAAAGAGCAAAGACTAAGATTGTGACAATGACTAGTTGTAAGATCACAACAGAAACCAGTGCTAGTTTCTTCACAAAGACAGTCCCAAACAATAAAACCCAGGAGCCAGACTTGACTACAATGGTCACTGCTGCCATCATGGTAGACATTTTTTTTTTTTTTTTTTACTGATTCCTCTGAAAACAAAATATCTGTACCACCACTCTGCAAAGTAATTTGTTAGCTTTACTAATATTCCTCACTTCTAAGTAGGAAACTCAAATGTGTGTACACAATTGTAAGGCTTAGCTAGTTTAAGTTTCGAGAAAGGTGAAACATAAAACAGTGGGATACTGCTAAACATTGCAAAGAATAATATGTAGTCACAATATGAAAAAAAATGTTGACTACAATCTGTATTTGGTTTGGGTTTTCAGCTTCCTAGAAATACTTAAAGAAGTGATCTTTGAGTCACTTAAGCAAAGATAGTTTGAAAAATTAACATATTTACACAACTTTATGATTTGGATTATGGTCAGTCATTTCAAATACTATATTTACATTTACTTTTGTGTTTATTGATTCATTGATTCACTCAAAATATTATCTGTCATCAATGGATTATATATGTGCTAAGCTAACAGGATAAAAAAGACTCTAATCAAAAATGCACTTTACATAACAATGATATGAAATGAAATTGATTTCACAACTTTTATGAGCAGTTTATTATGTAATAGATTTTTACTTTACTTTTTGGAATCTTTCTCCTTTTCTGTCTTTTTTTTTTTCTTTTATAGTTTAAGTACAGGAAACTAAAGTCGTCAAAGTTAATCTTCTATCATAAAAGAAATTTTAAAATGTTCTAGCCTACCAAGCATAAACAGCAATAAAATTTCCTCAGAAAATCTTCTCATGTATCCAGAAATTCTAATGACAACATTCTAATTTTATTTAACAAATTGTAAAAGTCTCATTTAGCATTTCCCCAAATATATTTTTCCAGAACACTAACTTGAGGAATATTACCCAAAATATGTCTTTATAGTCAAATAATCTTGCGACATGCCATACATCATACATGCTTCTTGCAGTTTTCTTACTCAAAATGTTAAGGATCTCTGAAGTTCTTTAATTTAAAAAACACACACACACATTTTTGAGTTTGTTCAAAACACTTTTGTCCTGACATAAAAATGATACTTTGACTTGGTAAACACTTTGAAATTTGCAGCCCTTTTCTCTCACTTAAGTAAAATTATGTCTTGTATCTTTGACATAGAGGAGACATCTGGCATAAGTAAATAATTCTTTTATAAGTAACTCTTGATATCTGGATTCTTGAAAGAGAACGGAAATTTGAATAATATTATTTTAATTCCAGGCTGAATATTTCTGTGTGCACTCACGAAGCCACTGATTGTTTAGCTGGCATCCATTTCTATTGGTTAGAAAGCCTAGGTATGACTAGTAGTTACTCATGTTGAATATTAACCTGTTTAAATGAGTGTCTTTTATTTACATTTACCTGGAACTCCTCTAAAATTTTTTTTTTTTTTTTTTTTTTTTCTTTTTTTTTTTTTTTTTGAGTTGGAGTCTCACTCCGTTGCCCAGACTGGAGTGAAGTGGCCGCTCCCGGCCACCGCAGCCTCGACCTGCTGGGCTCCGTTGATCCTTCCGCCTCAGCCTTCCGAGTAGCCGGAATTACAGGCGCGCGCTACCACGCCCGGCTGATTTTTTGATTTATTGTAGAGATGAGGTCTCGC
>CAUYQG010048253.1:0-11234 GCA_963574415.1 Tarsius wallacei
CTTTTAATCATTCCCCTAGATGGGGGAGGATCATTAAGGTAATTGGGTGGTGGTCTGCTTCCAGTCATCACAAAGGGGCAGGCAAGTGCAGGTATTGATGATGTCAGGTGCTGCACAGCAGGCAGATGGATGGGTTAGTCACATGATTGCTGTCATGGTGGGGCT
This sequence comes from Tarsius wallacei, assembly GCA_963574415.1. NCBI lineage: Eukaryota > Metazoa > Chordata > Mammalia > Primates > Tarsiidae > Tarsius > Tarsius wallacei. The sequence goes on from CAUYQG010048253.1 coordinate 166, forward strand.
TCTTTGTGTCACAGAGGTTAGTCCTGGGGGGGAGTGATTCCTGTAAGAGACTCGTTAGACATTTGCAATTCACAAATTCCTTGACCAGAGGTGGGGTGGTCATTTGGGCTGTCCTGATCTTGTATCTGAAGGAGATTTGCCTGGGGGGGTGGGATAGGCTGTTGTTTCTTCTGCAGTAGAATGTCTGAATGCTTGCTAATGGTTACACTGAGGCAAAAAGACTAAAGAATAAGCTAAGTTTCTTCTAGGTTTCTATAGGTACCTTTCAATATATATTCTTTTCAAGACTGTTGCACAAATTGTTAACCTCCAGAGTATTCAACTGCCAAAAGAATAAAAACTGGACTTAGTATCTTAAACAAAAAACCACAACACTTATTTTTAAAAGGGCAAACTATACTGGTCAGGCTAAGGCACTCAGAGAAGAGCTGAAGGGTTTGGAGAAAGGCTGGAATTCAGAGGTTGGTGAACTTTCAGAGGAATAAGTGTATTGATGTCATTTGTAGAAACATGGTTTCTCAGGTGAAAATGTCATTGATTAATTAACTTCCAAAAGTGTGTTCTTTGGAGTGAGTCTTTTTCTGATCTACTGACTTTCGGAAGTTAGGATTGTTACTAATGGATTGACTTGCAGATGCGTGTTCACTGAGCTGCAGTGCCATTAATTATTCAAATTTGTGTAAAATCGGTTCTGATGGTTTTTAAAACTGTCGTTGATTAAGCAGTTGTAGAACCACTTCTGGTGACTACATGCTACCACAGCTACAGAAATCAGTTATTTCCTAGGAGTGTGTGGGGACATTTTATTCTCAAGGTATATTTGAAAATAACCTCAGGAGGGAAAAAAAAAAATTCATGAGGGAAATGATGGAGAATGTCAAGGGTTCTTCAAAAAGAAGACTAAGACATAACCAGAAGTTTGTTTTAAACACAGTCTTCTGCTTGAGAAATACTAGATCAGTATCCAACAATGAAATAAATGTGGAGAGTTAATACCCATTGAAAAAATAAATAGTAATAGGATGAAAGTTAATAAAGTTGTTGTTAGGGTCACACTCCCAGTGGAGCTTCCATTGTGGGTATGGATGTCTGGTGTGTGATCCAATGACACGTGAAAGATGCAAAGAATTGCACAGAAGTTAGATTCTAAAGTATAATTTATTTAGAAAGTAAATTGGGAGAGAGAGAGAGAGAAAGAGGTGATTCACCTTCCCAAGGGAGGGGAGGGGGCCAAAGCTTAAGAAAACATGGCCTGGTCATAACTCAAAGAGCACATGGCCACACCATAGTTTGGCAAGGCAATGGCAAACGACTGCTTGTGGTTGAATCATTTTAATCCTTCCCCTTGATGGGGGAAGGTCGTTAAGGTGATTGGTTGGGTGGTGGCCTGCTCTACATCAACATGAAGAGGCAGGTAAGCACAGATACTGACATCAGGTGATGGAGAGCAGGCAGATGGGTGGGTGAGTCATAGGATTACTGCCATGGTGGTAGGCTAGATGGAAGGAACAAAGGAAGGTATTTTTCCTGCAAGACATTTTCAATCCACAAACTCTTTAGCAAAAAGGTAGTCTTATTATCATTTCTGTGGCTTCAGCCAGCCAAGGGATGATCTTGACCTTCCACAAGGAACTTGAAAGTTTCCTGGAAATTATTATGCTAAACTATGAATTGAAAAGTTGGGCTGTTGGGCTGTTCTTGTCTTGCATCTGATGGAGATTTGTCAAGGGGGTGGGGTAGAATGTGTCTTGGCCTGCAGTAATTTTAAAATGTCTGAACACCTCCTAAAACCTGCCCATTGGAAATTTATCTTATCTGTGTCTAACCTGTGCTAGATTCAAAGAGTGTCAGGGGTAAAGTCTAAGCAAAAAATGGCTATGCTGAGGCAAAAAGAATACACTAAACTAAGTTTATTCTAGGTTTCTATAGGTACCTCCTTTCAGTTGTCAAAGGAAATTTATTTCCTACTTTAAAATATCATAAAAATTTATATTTTTGTATTATAAATATCATTTTAATTAAACTTTTTAAATTTTAATTAAACTTTTTAGTTCATATGACTGCTTTTCTTTAAATTCACATTTTTATAGAATATTTGATGACCTTTATTTTTTGGTTTTTTTTGCATCACCATCTCTCTCTTTAATGTAAATTGTGCTCTTACTTGCTTATATTCCCTTCTAGAATGGCTTCTAATCTCCTTCCAGAGGATTGACCCTGCCAGTTTCAAAATCTTTTTCTGGCTCTCATCCTCCTGAATTGTGTTTTCCTTCAAAGCCAACAATTTTGAACACCTCCTCTTCTTTTTTTAAATGACATTCTGAAATATTGGCTTCTTTCATTCTACTTCCACCCCCCTGTTCTTTTACCATGCAAAAAATAACTCTTCTCCTCTCTTCTTTGGTTAAATCTTCCAAAAAGATCTTTTTTTTTTTTCTTTTTGAGAAATGTGTTACTAAGATAGGTCCAGGTCAACTTGCTGAAAATGATGTCTTTCTCTCTCCCCCATTCTGTCCAACTCTTCTACAATCCGTTCCAGATTCATCAACACATAACTCATTCCAGCCTGACCTCATGAAAAGAGCTTGCATTCTAGGATCAGACAGAATAACTGTGACTCTTATTTCTTCCTTTACTGGTTGATGTAATTTTACATGAGTGATTTAAGTTCTGGGAGTCTCATCTCCTTTATCTGTAGAATGGGTATTCTAGCACACAGTATGGTAATGATGATGTAGTGAAATCATGTATAGAAAATACACCCAGGAAGAACAACTTAAATGATAATTTTAATTTGTATTTATTTCTTAATATCTCTTACCACTCTGACTTTTCTTCAGAGCTGCATAACCAAAAGACTCATGAGGCCTAATGTCAAAAGGTCAATGTCTCTGTCACATTATTAGGCAAGTCATATTATCTCATTTTATTCATTTAGGGATTGTGTTAATTTCTTCTCTATCTTAACCTCATTGTGAGAACAACAAATTGAAATATGATAATTACAAACTACTTAATAAGTATTATAACAATAACTTTTAGCATTCTAAAAATCTGGTATTGTCTATACACAGGCTGTTAGGGTACGGACAGACAGGGGGAGGGTGTAGAGGTGCAGGGAGGCGCGCAGCACTGCCAGGGCTGGCAAGCAGGAGGTGCGCGCTGGTAGCCCAGAGATCCGAGTAGATTGCAAAGAATTGCGACACACAAAGGTGAAAAAAGATAAGATTTATTTAAGAAAAGTACGCCCCCCACAGACAGGGAGTAGGCCTACACTCTAGGTGAGTGTGGCCTTGTAGCCCCCCAGAGTCCTGGCTTAAATCCTTCTCTTGGAGATGTTGCATGTGACTGCTGTGACTTCCTTGTCGACCACCTGTGGATGTCTTGTGACACAGAGACCCATTAATGTTCACCCACATTATCACAGGCCCTAGAGAAGTGCGTGACAAGGATTCTAATTCTCCTGAACCTTCCCAAACAGCATTCCTTAGACCTAATGGAGGGTGTACCTTCCTTATCTCCTAGGCATTCCCAGTGGGTAGCTTCGGGGGGTCCTTGGCTTCCCTGTAGAAAGTGCCCAATTTACTGGAAGATCGAATCCCCACCTGCTCTCCCTCTGAGCGGTTATAACTTTTGTAATTACAAGTTTCATGACTTTTACAGTCCTTGCCCAATGTATGATGTCTTAGGCCTTGTAAATTTCCTTTACTCTAGGCAAGCTTGATTGCCACTATGAGATACCTCTGACACCTGGAAGTCTGTTTCTGAAAAGACAAAGTCAGTAAAGTTAATTATACCTAAAGTGTGCATTCTCCAAAAGCATAGCTTCTACTTTCTCATCATTGTGTCAGAGTTTCAGAACAAGATGAAAAATGGCTTCCCACCCTTGGTCTGTCCTTTCACAGGGCACTATGCTGCCACGTAATCTATATGAGCTGTTTTTCCAATTACCTACTAAGGAGTTAATTTTATTCCTAATATTTATGTGAGGGAACTACAACTCAGAAAGAAGTAGTTGGGCTGAGAATGCATAATTAGGAGAGGGCAGGGCTAGAATTGACCTGAACATTCATCCACCCAAAACCTCAGGGCCCTGTGCAAGTGCTAATAGCCACAGCTGCCTTCGGTTTCCTTTCACTGCAAATGATCCTTAGCCACTACCCGAACCTTGTTCCATGACTACCCAGCTCCTTAATAAAATCAGTTAACTCTTCTGAAGGCATCTAAGAATCAGATCCTACTTTCATCTACTGGAGCTGCTTTGTTTGCTACATCATTAATTCATACTTCTCTTAATTACACTGTCAGGTTCTCTGCTGTGCTGCAAGGAATTAAAAAAACACACCTACACAGTATTTAAGCTTTTCAGCAAATGAAGGTTGACCTCGGTTCCTGTTTTCCCTCCCACTTTGTCACTCTGTGCTGTCCTCAGAGTTGATGTGACTTTCTCCCCTTCTCAATGCTGCTTAAGCTTCTCTTAGCCCTGCTGTCCCCCATCCCTGTGGAGGTTAAGACTACTCCTCAGCCTTTGGGTATTTTATTAGTCCATTCTGGGTTGCTGTAAAGGAATACCTGAGATGGGGTAAAAGTCTCAGTAAAGAACAAAGGTTTATTTGGCTCACAATTCTGCAGACTGTACAGGAAGTGGGGCACTGGCATCTGCTCAGCTGCTAGTGAGGCCTCAGGAAGCTTTCTCTTACTGTGAAGGCAAAGGGAGCCAGGTGTCACATGGTGAGAGGGAGCAAGTGAAGGGGAGGTAAGTGCCGGGCTCTTTTAAACAAACAGCGCTCAGGAATTAGTAGAGGGAGAACTTACTCATCACTGCAGGGAGGGCACCAAAGCCATTCATGAGGAATCCACCCCATGACCCAAACACCTCCCACCAGGCCTCACCTCCCATGTTAGGGATAGCATTTCACCATGAGATTTGGAGGGAACAAACATCCAAACTATATCAGATGTTATTCTTTGCTTCCCTAAAGTTCTGAGATTTTTTTTTTTTTTTTTTTTTTTTGTTTTGGTGTGGCACTCTGCCGCCCCGACTGGCGTGCAGTGGCCGCTCCTGGCCACCGCAGCCTCGACCTGCTGGGCTCCGGCGATCCTTCCACCTCAGCCTTCCCGGTAGCTGGAACTACAGGCGCGCGCTACCACTCCCAGCTAATTTTTTGATTTATTGTAGAAATGAGGTCTCACCAAGTTACCCAGGCGAGTCTCAAACCCCGCGGGCTCAGGCAATCCACTCATCTCAGCCTCCCAAGGCGCCAGATTACAGGCTGAGCCACCAAGCCCGGCTAAGTTCTGTGATCTTAAAAGCGCTCACTCAACAAAGCAGAAAAATATTTATACCACCCTTATGTAATTCTGTACATCTAAGAGGCATTGCAAATTTTCAATTACTTGCAATGAGTTGTTAGGCTCTAGCGCATTTCAAAGCAAATAATTAAAGGCCTCTGCTTCTCATTAGAAAATTGAGTGTGGTCTTTATATACATATGTTTGTAAATTCAAACTGCAGTTTAATTTATGTCATTGAATATTATAAATATTCTTGTTTCACATAAATAAGTTCTGTGGAGGTAGAGACAACATCATCTCAGCATTCTTTAACTTTCCTGTAGGAATTAGAGTATGGCCAGGCAATGAATGAGAAATATAAATTGATGATTAAAATGGAAATGAACCATCTGTAATAATATTAAATAATTAAGCAGAAAATTTCAATCTAAGGGTCAAGGCTTATTAACCTAAATAATAATTCATAAGGAACTATTTATGAATAGTTTCAAACTATTATTGGTCTGAGCAGTAATAACTTCTCTTGCTAGTGTCTACTCATTTTTAAAATAATTGTAGAGGACTTCTGAAGCCAAATTTAAAACAATAAAATGTAAAAGTAACAGATGTGGTCACATAATTATCAAAAAATACTTCAGTATAACAATACAGATACCATAAACAAAATTTATATTTTTTCAATTTAAAAACCTGGGAGAGGATATTTGAAAAAAATTAGAAAAAGGCTTAATTTTGTAACATGTAAGGAGTGTTTATAAGATAGTTATGAAAACACAAACAACACAATAAAAAGAGGGAAAAAAAGAGTAAGGAATAGTCATTTAACAGGGAAGGAAACAATGCCCAACCTTACCAATTAATAAACAAATAAATGTAATTTTTGTGGTATAATAGAATATTTTTTATTAGTACAATCTTAAATAGTTTATAACATACATTGTTTGGAATTTGATTCTGGGTGGAAGTGAGCTGAGCCCTTTTTAATAAGCTTCATGGTGATGCTTATAAAAATTTAAAGAACATGAGATCATTTGACCTCAGTTACTCTACCTGTGGTAGTTTACTCATTTGTTCACACCACCAAGAAGTCTGTACAAAAATATTTATTGTGAACTTAGATGACAAAGTTTTAAAAAGAATTAAAATGTCAGTCAATAAGGGAAGAGTAAAATATATAATTATATATTTTTACCAATGAATACTAAGCAACCATTGAAAATAATTTGATAAGTATATAAAGGCAGTTTAAAGTGTCAAAGTCAAACTATTAAGTATAAAAAGCAAGTCTCAGAATAAAAGTCTCAGTGATATGAAAAAAGTATATATGAATGTATAAATATTTCTGAATACATACAAATACATATAAGGATATTGAAAAAATTCTAAGAGAGTATATACCAGACTGAGACAAAAGAGATTTCCTCTTGGGAAATAGAATTAGTTGAAAGAGTGTAAAAATTAAATTGAGAATTAAATACGTATGCTATACACTCCTGAATTATTTAAATTTTAACAATAGAATATATTATATTGTTTGTTTACTTTTTTATAAGTCAGGCAAATATAGATACTACAAAGTATAGTAAGTAAATGTTTTCAGAGAAGATTTATTAATGGATTATCCATCAATTAATAATAGTGCTCTCAATCATTATTTTTTAACACGTCTGTTTGTCTAATTTAGCATTTAGCCTTGAATTTTTAAATTAAAGTTTTAAAAGTTTTACTTTTTATGATACTTTTAGGGCTCAGCTTTGGCTAGAATAAAGAAGTTTAAGTATAATAGACATCTGTTGGAAAAAAATAATCATGACCTCTCAAATAATACCACACTGGGAGGTAGGAGAGGTGGTAAGAATTTTAGCAGGGTTTTTGGAAGTCCAATTTTTGAACTTTGTATCTGAAAAATAATTTTATTTGACAAAAAATTAAGGTAATTTAAAATTTGACATTCTCTGTCATGAAATATTTGCTGTTATATAATTTTATAAATATTATAAGAGACTTTACCTGTCTTCATATGTTTACAGCACTTATATTAGAGAAGATGGAAGAAAAATGAAACCTGGAATGAATACTAATGTCTCATTAATTACATTATTCATTATATTTTCTCCTCACCATTTACTTTGAATGTCTCAGTAACACAATAACTTAATCTCCATTGATTGCTTGAAAAATTAAATAGACTTTTATCCTTTCATGAAAATACCTATCAAAAAAACAGAGATGAAGATCTTGTGGTCCTTGGATGTTAAAGAAATTCTGTAGACTCATTGCAATTAATGAGCCTGAGTGAAACTTCTAGACACTTTAACTGTTGCTACAATTATACTGAATATCCAACCTGCCTTTACATATTCCTTTTTAAAGAATTCAAAAATATTTTTCCTCTAAGAGTAATACACTAAATACTTTTTCTTCTATGCAATTTTATTTGAACAATATATACATGTTTTCCAACTTAGTGTGACAATAGAAAAGGTGTTCATTTCCATCTGACTCATTCTAAAACTGTCTCTTACATAGTGTCAGAGAAAGTCCTTGGAATCTTAGTTTTCTTACTGTGGCAATGCAGTCTTGTTCCTTGTTACTCTACAACCATTCTGGAATTATACCGTTTTAGAAATTTTTCAAAATTTAACATTTTTCTCCTAAGTCACCATAGTGTTTAAACAAAGAAACAAACAAAATACCATTTTCCCCTGACTCTGAGAAATCAGTATAGCATGGTGGTTTTCCCTAATTATAAAACTAAGTTAATAACAGTACTAACCTCATTGTGTTGATTTGAAAATTACATGAATTGGTGTGTATTTGTTAAGTGAAGGACCCAGTACCCAGCTTATATGAAGCCCTTCATAAATATGAACTGTTAACGTTATTTTGTCATCCATGAGTCTTTATTTATCTTTTATTCTAAAATATCATCACAACTACCTGTATGAGAAAAAGTGAAAAACAAAATAAATAGAACATATCATGAATGGCTTTCTAAAAATTCAGCTATCTGGCATTGTACAAATAACACTTTGAGGAATAGTTTGATCTTTCTCATTTTCAACTTTTAAAAATTTCCTTCTCTCTATATTTTAAGCAGCTACTGGCACTAACAAGTAAAGTTGTACAGACTACCAGTGGAGTGTTGCCATAGTCTCCCAATCTCTCTCTCTCCCTCTCTCTCTCTCTCTCTCTCTCTCCCTCCCTCCCTCTCTCTCTCTCTCTCTCTCTCTCTCTCTCTCTCTCTCTCTCACACACACACACACACACACACACACACACACACACACACACACTCCTTTGTTTCAAATCATTGTTGAGCTTAATCATAATTTAAACAAAAGGGGGAATTCAGTTATTTGCTCCAAATCCCTGTCTCTCAGAAGAAAGTTTTATAGACAGCTTATTCTTACTCTACTGCTTTCAGACCTTCAGAGAAGATATGTGGTTTTTTAGTAACCTCGGGATGTTTAAGGGAAACCCAGCTTTCATTCATTCACCAATTCCTCTGGAGTCATTCCCATAAAAACCCCCAAAGAAATCAAGATTGAGAAAAGGTTTCCTACTACTTGCAGATATTACAGAAACCACGACAAGTCATCTTTCATCTTCACCTAGTATAAAACAGTTTTTTGCCTGTTCCCAAACAATTAAATTATTTCTCTAATATATAGAGAGGAATTAAGAAAGGGAAGGTTATCTAAAATGTACCAAATTGCCTAAAACATGTCAGTAAATTATAAGAATTATTTTTTCTTATTACCACAGTCCTATAAAGAGGGTATTACAGTCTTCATTTCTCATATGAAAGAGTGTCAAAGAAGTTAGAGATTTTCCAGAGTCCTAGCATGAAATGCAGCAGAGGTAAATGGTACCATTTATCATTTGTATTTCCTCCTGCCTCCCTACAAAATCCTCATGTTTTCCATGATACAATGTATTTTTTCAACCTAACATTTACATCTCTTGATATTACAGCAGATATGAAAGTCTCTTGCTTAATATGTTATTTGTCATATATTTTCTATAAATGCTAATGATTTATTTGAGATAGAAATTCTTTCCCTCGTCATGAAACATTTTTTAAAGCTCATCGTCATTCCAGACAACTGAGTGAAAAACAAAGATTGAAAGAACTTTCATATCGGCTGTTCCATTCCTAACAAGCATTTATTTATAAACTGCTCTTGAAAATAAGCAGTGTCAGTTCTTCTGCCCCCAATAGATTATGTCCACTTTGGTTTCAGCTGCAGATTACAGATGTTATTGTGTGTAAGTGTGCATTCCACAGCAGAAACATAGTTTGGATAATAAAGGAAGACAAATTCGACTTTAGAGAATATCTTCAATATTTTTATTCACAAAAATGCAGAAAAGCGTCCCTAGACTGGCATCAAAGGAGAAGGGTGACAGTTTGGGGACTTGTCAACATTAGGCTAGGTGGCTTCTACTAGCCATTTACACTCACTCAACTTTGTTGTGTTTTGTTATGTTCTGCTTTTGGTGATTTAGACAGATTCATTTTTCATATAAGGAAATACTTTATAATGTGTTTTGAGATAGTGCAATAGAATTTGTACTAAAATGTAAAAAGCAAGTATCAGTTCCTAAAAACTCTCTTAACTTTACAAAATATAATTGTGCTGAGAAAAAAAAACCTATTTGCAGATTCTTGGTCTAAAATCAAGACAAATACATAAAAAGCATATTACTCTGTTTAGTTCAGAGCACGTCTTTTAAAAATTAAGATTCTTGGGGGTTTTGGAAAAATGCGTATACGTTTGTGTACTGGATAATGATATAAAATATATATATTTTACTGTGAGTCATACTCAAAAACTTTAAATGTCATTTCCCACCCTCCCCCCCCAAAAAAAAATGGCACTAGAGACGTAGAACTGCTATGAAACTTTTCTCATATCCAGAAGCCACTTTTGTGGTGCGTCACATACCTAGGAGACAACATAAGTGAAGTAAAACCTAGAAAAGGAAAACAGTAATGCTATCATTGCAAACGTTTGAGTGATCAATGAGTTATATACATATTTTTTTTATTTTTTTATTTTAAAGGTGTGGGATACAATTCAGGGTTAGGTATACAAATGTTCATTATGTAGGCACCCTTGTTGATGTGTGTTGATATGTTGATGGTGTGTTCCCCCTCCACTGGAAGTTTCCCACTACTGCCAATCCCTTTTTTATAGTATTATGATCATTGTTCTAAGTTCAATTATGAGTGAGAACATGTGGTACACAGTGTTTTGTTTCTGTGATAGATCACTCAGTATTATAGACTCTAAGTCCATCCAAGTTGCTGCAAAGTTCATAATTTTGTCTTTCTTTATGGCTGCATAATATTCCATTGCATATATGTACTACATTTTTTATCCAGTCCTCTTTCAATGGGCAGCAAGGTTGGTTTTGTGTTTTTGCTATTGTAAATAATGCTACAATAAACATGCAGGTATCTTTTTCATAGAGTGATTTGAGTTCCTCCGGGTATATTCCCAGTAGGAAGATTGCTGGGTCATATGGAAGGTCAATTTTTAGATCTTTTAGGAATCACTAAACTGTTTTCCACAGAAGTTGCACTAGTTTACACTCCTACCAACAGTGTAGAAGTGTTCCCTTTTCCCCACATCCTCTCCAGCATCTGTTGTTTTTTAAGTTATTGATGATGACCCTCCTGACTGGAGTTAAGTAGTTATATTTTTAAAATAATACTGGTGTGTCTTAAAATACAGCTAATAAATGTTGGGTTCAGAGCTCAGCTCC
>CAUYQG010048254.1:0-12042 GCA_963574415.1 Tarsius wallacei
GAGTCAACAAAGAAATCAAAACAGAGATTAAAAGATACCTGGAAAAAGTCAGAATGGCCATTATCAATAACTCAAAAAATAACAAATGCTGGAGAGGATGTGGCAAAAAGGGAACACTTCTACACTGTTGGTGGGGTGTAAACTAGTACATCCTCTATGGAAATCAGTGTGGCAATTCCTAAAAGCTCTAAAAGTCGACCTTCCATATGACCCCGCAATCCCCCTACTGGGAATACACCCGGAAGAACTCAAATCACTCTATAAAAAAGATACCTGCACACATATGTTTATCACAGCATTGTTCACAATAGCAAGATCATGGGACCAACCATGCTGTCCATCAAAAGAGGACTGGATTTTAAAAATATGGTACATATACACAATAGAATACTACGCAGCCATAAAAAAGAACAAAATCATGATTTTCACAGCAACCTGGGTGGAATTAGAGTTTATAATACTGAGTGATCTCTCACAGAAACAAAGATTTGCATATCACATGTTCTCACTCATAAGTGGACCTTGAACAACTATCTATAAGAAAAGAATGGACAGTGGTGGTAAACTGTGGGGGGGAAGGGAGAGGAAGAGAGGTGGGATTAACAGTAGTCAATATCTGTCTGAGGAAAGGGGGGCATACGTCATCAACAAGGGTACCTGCACAGTGAATATTTGTATACCTAACCCTTAACTGTACCTCACAATTTTAAAATATATATACATATATATATATATAAAAAATAAAATTAAAAAAAAAGATACCCGGAAAAAATGAAAATGAAGAAACATCTTACCAAAATCTCTGGGATGCCCTGAAAGCTGTAGTAAGAGGGAAATTCATATCTCTACAAACGCACATGAAGAAAATGGAAGGATCACAAATTAATATCCTAACAAGTCACCTAAGGAAGCTGGAAAAGCAAGACCATCAAAACCCTAACTTCAGCAGAAGAATTCAGATCACCAAAATAAAAGCCCAAATCTGGGATATAGAAGACAAAAAGATAATACCAAAAATCAATGAAACGAAAAGCTGGCTATTTAAAAGTGTAAACAAGATCAATGGTCCCCTAGCTAGACTGACCAAGAAAAAGAGAGAAAAAGCCCAAATAAATACAATCAGAAACACAAAAGATGAAGTCGCATCTGACCCTGAAGAAATACAAAAGATCATTAGAGACTACTATGTACACTTGTATGGAAACAAACTTGAAACCCTTAAGGAAATGGAGGACTTTCTGACATCAAACAACCTGCCTAGGTTGAAACAAGAAGAAATTGATACCCTAAATAGACCATTAACAATCAAGAAAATTGACTATGTCATAAGAAAACTACCCACAAAAAAAAAGTCCTGTACCAGATGGCTTTCCAGCGGAATTCTACAAGACATACAAGGAGGAACTGATACCAATCCTACTGAAAGTATTCCAGGAGATTGAGACAGATGGAACTCTCCCCAAATCATTTAATGAAGCTAACATCACATTGATACCCAAGCCAGGTAAAGACTCAACAAAGAAAGTGAACTACAGGCCAATATCTTTGATGAACATAGATGCTAAAATTCTCAACAAGATCCTGCAAACCAGATTCAACAACACATCTCAAAAATTATCCATCATGACCAAGTAGGCTTCATCCCGGGATGCAAGGCTGGTTCAACATTTGTAAGACCATAATGTAATTAAATACATCAACAGACGTCAAAACAAAAACCATATGATTATATCATTAGATGCAGAAAAGTTTTTGATAAAATCCAGCACTCCCTCTTAATAAAAACCCTCGAACATCTAGGCATATGGGGAACATACCTCAAAATAGTAAGAGCCATCTATGAGAAACCCACAGCCAGCATACTGCTAAACAGACAAAAATTGGAACCATTTCCCCTAAAATCTGGAACAAGACAAGGAGGCCCACTCTCACCCCTCCTGTTCAATATATTTTTGGAAATCCTGGCTAGAGGAATCAGAAAAAAATAGGTGATAAGGGGTATCCAAATAGGAAAAGAGAAAGTCAAGTTATCTCTCTTTGCAGACAACATGATTGTATACCTTGAAAACCCAAGAGAATCTGTCAAAAACCTCCTTGCACTGATAAAGGACTTTGGCAGAATCTCAGTGTATATAAATGTGCAAAAGACAATCGCATTTCTTTACACCAATAATAAAAAAACAGAAACCCAAATAAAAACACAATCCCATTCACAATAGCCACAAAAAAAATGAAATAACTTGGCATCTTCCTAACCAGAGATGTGAAAGACCTTTACAATGAAAACTACAAAACACTGCTCAAAGAAATCAAAGATGATACAAACAAGTAGAAAAATATCCCATGCTCATGGACTGTTAGAATCAAAATTGTTAAGATATCCATCTTACCTAAGGCAATCTACAGATTTAACACAATACCAATCAAATTACCAGCAACATTCTTCTCGGATCTAGAATAAACAATACAGAAATTCATATGGAAACACAAATGACCAAGAATAACCAGAACAATCCTCAGCAAAAAAAAAAAAAAAAGCAGGAGGTATCACACTACCATACTTTAAACTTTACTATAAAGGTACAATAATCAAAACAGCCTGGTATTGCTACAAGAACAGGCATATAGACCAATGGAACAGGATAGAGATTTCAGAAGCAAACCTCAATTTCTCAACCAGCTCATCTTCGACAAAGCCTCCCCCACCCACCACTGGGGAGAGGAGAACCTATTCAGTAAATGGTGTTGGGAAAACTGGCTGACCACATGCAGAAGATTCAAACAAGACCCCTATCTATCCCCATACACAAAAACTAACTCTAAATGGATCAGAGACCTAAATGTAAAACCTCAAACTATAAGAACCTTAGAAAATGCAGGAGACACTCTCATGGATGTTGGAACTGGCAACCAATTCCTGATCAAAACCCAAAGTGCCCATACCATAAGAGATAAGATAGACAAGTGGGACCTCATTACACTAACAAGCTTCTGCAAAGCCAAAGATACCATCAAGATAGCAGGGAGACAGTCCATAGACTGGGAAAAAATATTTGCCTACTCCACATCTGACAAAGGCCTAACATCAAGGATCTACAAGGAACTCAAACGTGCTGAAAAGAAAAAAGCAAACTTTCCCATTACAAAGTGGGCAAAAGATGTGAATAGACACTTCTCTAAAGAAGACATATGAGCAGTCAACAGATACATGAAAAAATGTTCAGCTTCACTAGTCATCAAGGAGATACAAATTAACACTCCACTGAGATACCACCTAACTCCAGTCAGAATGGCCATCATCAATAACTCAAAAAACAACATGCTGGGGAGGATGTGGCGAAAAGGGAACACTTCTACACTGCTAGTGGAAGTGTAAACTAGTACAGCCTCTGTGGAAATCAGTGTGGTGATTCCTAAAACTCGTAGAAATTGACCTTCCATATGACCCTGCAATCCCCCTACTAGGTATATACCCAAAAGAACTCAAATCACTCTATGAAAAAGATACCCACACACATATGTTTATCGCAGCATTGTTCACAATAGCAAGATCATGGAACCAACCATGCTGTCCATCAAAAGAGGACTGGATTTAAAAAATGTGGTACATATACACAATGGAATACTACACAAAATCATTAATTTCACAGCAACCTGGATGGAATTAGAGTTTATAACACTGAGTGATATTTCACTGAAACAAAGATCTGAGTATCACATGTTCTCACTCATAAGTGAACCTTGCACAACTACCGTAATACTGTAAGAAAAAGATTGACAGTGGCGGGAAACTACTGGGGGTATGGGAGGGGCAGGGAGGTGGGATTAATGGTAGTCAATATCTGTCTGGGGAAGGCAGGGCATACCTCATCAACAAGGGTAACTGCACAATGAATATTTGTATACCTAACCCTTAACTGTACCCCACAATTTTAAAATAAAAAATTTATATAATTTTAAAAAAATAAGATCTAGCTTGCCTTTAACCTTTCACCCACGTACACACACACACACACACACACACTCCATCACCACTACTACCATCACCACCAAGGAAAGGCTACTAGGAGATGAGGCCTACTTAGTCAATTTAATATGAGAAATATGGATGAATTCTCAATATGCCAGAGATATCTTTATAGGAGTCTATCTCACATACTCATATTCGCTTGGCATCCAGAGCCTACTTCTACTGAAGTCCCTATGTTGTAGTAAAATTATCTATTATATTGATATTTCTGACTGTAAACTTACTAAAGACAAGAATCATTACTTATTAGTCTTCTTATCCACCCTACTTGGCACAGTACTAGGCATAAAGAGACTTAACAAATGTGTGGTGAGGGTATGAAGGTTGCAGCATCAGAGATACAGAGACACAAAACTGCTAAAAAGAAGCCAGGCTACCCCAAAAGTTGAGACCATGATCACAAAAATAATTCCAGAACCTATTGGTGGTCATTCTGAGGAGCCTTCAAGAGTATTGTCTGTCTTGGTCAGGACTAGCCAATGAATGGGCAGAGCTCAACATGAAAGTTATAAAAGATTTTGTACTATTGGGGACAGTGGAAAAGTGGAGACTCATCATGAGTTTCTGGTAAACTAAGATAAAATAATGTGATCATGTATTACACATTTGCATCTAAACACAGACCTCTTGGATAATGCCATAACTCAAAGGAACGGTTTAACACTGGAATGTCAGGCATCAGGCATAAGAGTAGTCAGGGGAAGAAGATAAAATTTTATTCTTATAATTCTTCCTTGAGGACCTGCTCAAGTCTCACATCATAGGTGACCACCTACTTAACAGTTGCCAGAAAAAATTCAAGATGCCCTATATTTTAGTATATAAGTATGCCCCAAGTTTTGAACAGGATAGTTATACATATATATATATATACATATATATATACATATATATATGCATATATATACACATATATATACATATTATATATATACACATATATATATACATATTATATATATACACATATATATATACATATTATATATATATACACATATATATACATATTATATATATATACACATATATATACATATTATATATATACATATATATATACATATTATATATATATACATATATATACATATTATATATATATATATAATTTGTTGTTTACCTGAAATTTGAATTTAACTTGGCATCCTGAATTTTTATTTGGTGAAAACAAAGAGCCTTTTGAAAAAACAAAACTATCACATTATAGAAGTTTTCTGATTACTTTTGGCTTAGCCCTTTACATCAGCATTTACTACCTCTTCCTTATCCTTTCCCTGGATTTTTTTAAGTTTAAGAACATTTTACAATTTCCGTTAGAATGAAAATTTTGAAGAATTTTGTAGCGTCACATACAAAATGTGCTGATGTGAAGATGTTTTGAATGTAATACGATTAAAAGGAAAAAAAGAAACAGATAAAAATATTTGTAATTCTTAAAAAGAAAGAACGTTATATTCTGCTCATTGATTTACACCATTTTTATTGGCTGTTCTGCCAAAACTCAGTGATAACCATTGAAATAACTGCCTTAGCCTGTTATAGTTTGAATTGTTTTCCCTTCCAAATCTCATATTGAAATGTGATTCCTTCTGTTAGAGGTGGAGACCTAATGAGAGGTGATTGGGTTATGGGGACAGATCCCTCATGACTTCTTGCCGTTCTTGCTATAATGAATGAGTTCTCACTCTATTAGTTACACAAGAACTGATTGTTTAAAAGAGCCTGGCACCATCTCCTCTCTCTCCCTTTCTCCTATTCTGACAATGTGGCATGTCTGCTCCCTCTCTGCCTTTTATCATGGTTGTAAGCTTCCTGAGGTTTCACCAGCAGCCCCACAGACACCTGTGTGATGCAGAACCTTGAGCCAAAATAAACCTTTTTTTCTTTATAAATTGTCCGACCTCAGGTATTTATTTGTAGCAATGCAAAATGGACTAACACATGGCATAGAACTGAGAAAAATCGGGCACAAAGAAAGTGGGTAACAGAGAACTCCCAGGCCGATTACCAAGCTAACCAACTCTGTCACTAATGTTAGGGTTGTTACTAGTCACAATAAAAGTAATTATATTCTCATTAAATAAGACTATTTATCTTAATAGTGTAATTTGTTTTCAGTAAGGAACTGATCCTGCAGTACTTTAGAAAACACAGTGCTGTTGATCTCAATGTCAGCTTACTTGGCACAAGGTACAGAGAATTCTATTTTCCTGTTCAGCATCACCGTCACCTGTGAAATTCCTAAGGTTTCTTCTTTGTAAAAATTAAATCTCCTTCTCTAGCTGAAAGCATTTCAATTCATAATGGTTACGCATGGACACTAAGGAGGATTCAATAATCCCCAGATTTCCCCTGTGAGGTTTTCTTTCTTTAGATGTATTTTACATAAAACACAGACCTGGATATTTTATCACCCTATTAGCATTAAAGTCATGCATGTATGACTATTATAATCTTTCTAAACTTTTTATCACTATAAAAATTTTCAGAAGCCTAAATATCGTCTGCAAAAAAAGTCTAAAATTTACCCTTAGAAGCCATTCTACCACACTAAAAAATTTTTTTAAATAGTCTTCCATTTAAAATTTGGTGGTGGAAATGGAAATGTTGCCAGTATCTTCAATTGTATTTCTTCTTTTTACACTCAATTCTACTGGTTATAGTAATTTTAAATGTTCCTTTAAAAAGAACACCTTAACTTCACCCAACTGGAGGGCCAAATTCTAATATACATCCAGGTACATCAAGAATGGTTTCAAAATCACCATGGTAACCCTTAATTACGGCAGCTACACTCACACAATCCATTTCTTTTTAAAGTAAATCTAGTGCTCATCATTTGATTTTGTTGAGATACCCCTTTCTTTACATAACAAAAATGGGTTTCAATGCAGTCTAGCTCTACTCCACAAGTGCAGATGCTTCTTTTTGCATAAGCTACCCATACCTCAAATGTTAAGGACACTCTCCCTCTGTTTCAGGGCCATTGAAAATGAGACTGTCTGCCAGGGAAGTTTTGATAGTATACAACAATGTTCAGGCATTTCTGCTTTTCAATTCCAGATGACCTGTAAGGACTGGGCATGGGAATGTTCTCTCCAGGAAATGAGGAATAGGGCTAATATTACTCCTCAGAGATTCTCATAATCAGATGATAGCATCATTGGCCTTAACTTCCATACAACTATGTGATGTTAGCAGTAGAAGGGGTTGGACAGTTTTTCAAGCCAAAAGTGAACCTCTCCATAAAAATCTGTGCAGAGCTCTTCTGACAGAGTCCCCAAACATCTACTCCAAGTACATACCTCGTTCCCTGTCCTTTTGCCTCCCAGATTAGAATGGTCTAGGGTTTTCCCAGTTTTACTTCTTCTCAAGCCTTTGTTGCACATTCATTAGAAAAATCCAGGAAGTTTATTTAGATTTGCTTTTTGTTTTTAAGTACAATGCTCAGTAACCATTCTGAGAGATTCTGATTCCATTGGCCTGATGTGAAGCCTAGGAACAGGCATCTTAATAGCTCTCCCAAATGCTTCTATGTTCGGCCAGGGTTCAGAAGCACTGCTATTTTCACTTTCTTACCTATCATTCTGGCTTAAACTATATGTCACGCTTCCTTCAAGGTCTTCCCTTTGGAATCTCAAGACGCTTTTCTTAGCTTTTACAGAACTTGGCTCTTGAAAATAGAAAGCTTCAACTTTCAAAACTACTGTTTCTCATGTGGATTTAAAGGGCCTATTTTGGAAGTCACAAACAGAACAGTGGCTATTTCTTTCTCTTTGCCTTCCTGCTATCACAATCCTAATTCTCCTGAAGAATAGTTGTGGCTCATCCAGAAATGATCACATACTATGAAGAATAGAAGAGAAGTGCACAAAGATGAATATTTCAAGATGTGATCTCACCATGTTCACTCATTAAATTTCTCTTTCCTTTAAGCACCCTTCTGCTGAGGGCAGATTTCCTTATTGATATTCCTTTCAGTAATCATTGTGAGGTTAGAAGGGCATTAGTGTTTCTCTCCATAGGACAAGTGAAATAATCAAAACCATAGGGAATTTATAGAAATCTCAAGGTTCTCAGACTCAGTCTGGTTACCAGGATCCCCCTCCCCCCCAAAAAAAACATTATCAATAGCATGTAAGGAAGTGAGCCTAACCCATAAATGATCATATCTATGGAATGGCCCATGGTGAGCACAATTATAAATGGAACTCTGTCCCACAAAATTCCCTTCCTCACAAGCCTGGGGCTTAAGACAGGCTACTTCTGGAACATGCTATTTAAATGGCTCTGAGTCTTCCACTTGCTACCTTGAGAATGTCTTCCGATGATAAATCCCAAAACTCTATGGACTTATTCTTTCCAAAGGGCACAGCTCCCAGAGAGGAAATGAAAAATCTGTTCTGTTTCACTCGCGATTGCTGTGCTATTGTCCTATGATGTCATAGTGGAGAACAGGTGGTCCAGAAACCTGTTGCAGGGACCAAAGCACACATTGCTGTCACAAGCATGGCAGTGTTTTCTTAGGGTGCAGGAAAAGGAAGCTTCTTTCCACAAATGTTATAGAACACGAATCAGCTAGTCAATGCGCCTCAGAACACCCTGCACTAGGTATGGGTTTTGTCATTATCATCTGCTGTAAAAAGCACGTGCTGGGAGCTTTCCTCTCCATACAACTACTACCCCACTAGCTATCAAGGAAACATGAGGGGCTTGTCAGTATTACAGATTGCTAGTGACACAGTGCTTTCAACCAAAACACAGGAAGTCATCTTCCTTAGTACATACCCACAGACCAGGATACCAGGTGTGAAGGAGTTTCAAGCTTCAGCCACATCCATGTCCCACAACCCTAGAGAAGGAACACTGCTATCAGTGAGCTAATGGGCCAATCAAGGTTTCTGTCTGAACTGTCTCATAGGACTGGATCTAGTCCTGCTCCTTTCATAATGTGACTCAAACAAGAAGTTGCTTCTTTCACAATTAGTGTCTGAGAAAGAAAAAGTAATAATCCTGGGGAGTCAATGATAGCATTCATTCCAAATATGCCTTCCAAGGCCCTGCTTCTCCCACAGTCTCACCCCTAATCTATACCTGGCCAATGTCACCAACTTCAGGCACCAGACCTAGAATGAGTTTCCCCCTTGCTTCCTCCCAGTGCCTCCCATTTCTTACTTCAGAATGACAAACAATTATAATAGGACTGTTTTGTTTCCTAGAGCTCAGCAGAAAATCACACGATAAAATAGTCTGAAGTTGACTATTTTCCCAAGAACCAGACTAATAACTCATTCATTGTTATCTTATTACATGATACAGGAGTGACCCAGTAGAAAGCAGAATGAAAAATACAGATTTAGATAAACTCCATTAATGTGAAGACGAGGAAACTGAAGTCTTATAAATTCTGTAAGGCAGGTGCAAATTTACTAGACTAAACCAATCATTTCTCATCTGAAAGTACAGCTGCATGTCTGAGAGAAAAATCCCCCTTCAATTGGATATTCCCTCACTCTGGAATATGGCTGTGTCAAGAAAATGCCTTACTGCTAACAGTGAACTACTAAATTAGGGTAAATAGAATGTTCACCTCTAAAAATTTTGCACAAACCCAAATTATGATTAACATTATTTGTACCATAACCAGCCATACACTAGGTACAGAATTCACTAAGTTCATTTCACTTCTTTCTTTTTTGTTTTTACCCTCCTACAAGTTAATGGGAAAGTACAAGCATTCGTTTAAATTCCCCATTATTTTGGACCTGTATGCCTCTACTTCATATCATTTCAGTGTAGCCTATTTAATTGTAAATTACGGGCTCTATGAAGAGAGTTTTATTGCATCTCCCATTTGCAGTTGTTTATACTTTGCTATCAATATTTTCCTACCAATATGCAATTCAGAGGCTGTTACGCTGACACTAATGTTAATGGGTTATATTATACTTCTGTTCCACTACAGTGCTCGTTTTTTAAAAAACATAAAGAGCCCATTTTGCAGATGTTCATACAGCTTCACAGCACAGAATTCCTTGCATTCTTCCCTGAAAATAATTCTAGACATCCTCCCTTCCCGGTGTGCTGCAATTCAGAAATTTCTGAAATATCTAGATTAATGGAAACCTGATTCTTTCACTACATATTCATACTCCAAATGAAAGATGAGTGTTGGTAGCCCTGCTGATGCAAATGCATGGTGTGCTTACAGCAACATCAAACCGAGCAGCAAAAGTAGAAAAGCAGATGTCTATAGAAAAAAAAAGTTCTAAGATTACCATTTCTGAACTGTCCAGTATTGTGATGTCAGTACTGATCACAAAAATATGCAAAAAATAAAAGTCATAGGAGCAAAGCCACATCTGTCCTAGCAGCATAACTCAGCTCCAGACCTGGATGGAAGCATGACAGCTTGCTTCTAAAGGGAGAAGAATCTTCAGTGAAGGCAGAATAAACTTAATCTCCTCGGAGTTCAGCAGTAAGTCTAGAGAACACTACGTATTGATCTCATCCCACAACAAGGCACTTGTATTTTATCACCAGTAAATAGTCCTTGTGAGTCTTTTCAGGGACTTGAGGCAGCTAAGATAAGAATATATTTTTCCCTGGTTCTTTTATTTAAAAATAACTTGTGGGTTATGAAAAAAATAAGGACACATTCACATTATAGAAAAACTATGAAAGCAGAATATCCCAGTAGCCAGGTATAGGGCTAGCAAGTCTACCAACCACTGCTGAGCTTTGTCCTGGGTATCGATTGAATGTGAGACCTAAGGCAAGCTTCTTCATCTCACTCTGTCTCAGTGTCACCAATGGAAAGACCAAGCCAATAAAGCTGACATCATACCTCATGGGGATTCCACAGAACTAGTAATGAACGGAAATGTGCTTCAAACAAGAAGATTGTGCTGAAATGCTTGGAAACAACACAACAAATTAATAATAAACAGAAGAGAATTGTCAAAGCTGAAGAGGCTATGGGGACCCGGTCATTCTGATTATGCCTCTGGAAAATGACACTTCAGTGCCAATTTTGAGGGCTGAGCTAAAGTCCAAAACCCTGCAAGCCCTGGGCATACTGCCAATTTTCACTTGATTTTCTGTTGGAGCTTCATGCATTTTTACATTCACGCTCACATCCTTGTCTTTTCTTTTTTCTTTTTTTATAGTGTTTTGCATATTGTGGTGACTAATTTTGACGCTCACACATATATCCAAAACAGAGCAAGCATAAAGAGTCTAGCATCAAATGACATATTACCATTTGTTGGCTTGAAATAATTAAGGCAGTATCACAATAACTATTAGTCATTGCTTTCATCATTTGTTTATCTGGAATTATGCAAATTACAGAACCAAATGGACCAGATGAAATCTGTCTTCCACCCCCCTATATCCTCCCCTGCACCCAACCCCCAAACTTTCCTGCTTTGAAAATAGCTGCATTTAGAATTACAGGATGTCAGTGAGCCAGATAAAGCTAACGTGTAGCATAGAGGGAATACAAAGAACTCCTATATATTAAGGTTTTTCCCTTTCTCTTTTTTTTTTTAGGGCCATAAATTGGAGTAAATCTAGGTTTTGTGAACTTTTAGCTTCTACAACGAGGACCTTCTGAGAATAAAAATATGCAAATAAAGTTTTTCAAAAATATATATTAATGGCCACACACTGCTAGGCCCCCTCTTAGGAACTTGGAAGGGGCCTATGTAAGTGAGAGTCCTTGAAGCTTAAAATAAATCTGACTTTAGCCCTAAGTAACAAGGCTGGCATGGGTTTTTCCATGTATCTCATTCTTCCTTATACAACCCTAAGCCTACTTTTTTTTTTTTTGTATTGCAAAATGTACAGCATTTATTCACATACAGACAAAAAGGCACAATTCTACTAAATAGTTCAACCAAAAAATACAGCTGTCCTCAACTAGTTTTATAAATACTTTCAAAAAGGAGATAGAAATAAATATAGGACTGGGCCATGTAATATAAAATAGTCATCTCTACTTGTAC
>CAUYQG010048257.1:0-10686 GCA_963574415.1 Tarsius wallacei
TCCTCCTTTCTCTCATCCCAATCATCTTCCTAGTCTCTTTTTCTACTCTATTCCTCCATGTGATCAATTTTTGTAACTCCTACATGTAAATGAGAAAGTATAATGCTATATTTGCATCTACCTTATTTCATTTAGGACAATCACTGCCAGTTTCATCCATGTTGCAGAAAAAAACATGAGTATATTTTTAATAACTTGACAGTAATACAAAGTGTATATATATCTATATCTATTTTTTTTTTTGTTGTGAGATTGTGGGGTGCAGTTAAGGGGTAGGTACCCAAATATGTCTCCGTCAGGCACCCGTGGTGGTAAGAAGTGTCCCCCCATCCCCAGACAGGTATTTACGGCCATTAATTGCTTCCCCTATCCCTCCCACCCAACAAATAAATATTTTTAATGCATGGGGTCACTTGTGAATTACCCCCTCTCTCCATTTAGAAATTACCCAGAATGAATCCCAGAGTGTTTAGATCCAATTTGAACATTTCTCAAGCATCACTTATACTGGGTTCCCTGTTGTTCAATTGCACACATGTGCTTTTGCTCAATCCTAACAGTGCCCATTGGCAAACATTATTGACCCCTTGCACAGATAAGACAACTGAAGCTCAGAGAAGCCAAGAGCCTAAGGGGTTAGGCAGCTCACGATGGCACAGCCAGAATCTGAGTTCGTGTTTTGGACTCCAAGTCTGCCATCCTTTCTACTACTTGACAAAGACCTCGCCCTAAACTGAGGAACAGATTAAGTATTTGTCTTCACTCCAGCATTCAACAGGGGTGCACAGATGGTCGACTGGGCAGGCACAGGTCCTCAGTGGTGCTTATACTGGTTCAGGCCAGGTGTGCCTTTCCAGAGGGCTGTTCGCCGTAGGCAGTAGCATGCATCTCCACCATCAGCTGGAATTGTCAGCTTTCTTCAGAATAATTAAAAGAAGCTAAAGGACTAAAGAAATCATCTTTGTACATTTTAATCTGAGCCGTTTTTGAGCAGTGTGATAAGGTAGGTTGTCAAAATGTCAGCTTCTTCTTATCTCTAATTGACTTAAGTAGAGGCCGCTCTAATCCGTGTGTGCACAGGAGCCTGGAATGGAGAGATGAGACCAATTGATTCCTACTTTTTAATTAACAGATGAGCTGCTTAAAAACAATAGTATATTGGGGGCAGGTTGCGAATGGGAAGGAATGTGAGGAAGGGTCGTCCCCACGGCAGTGACATTTAGAGCAATATTAACAAGTGTCAGCATTTGATTTGAATCAGAGGCTGGAGCAGAGGTAAACGGTACGTCTTATGCCTGGGTGTGGCCACAGAAAGCTGCTGCCAAGGTGACAGAAATATTTATACTTCTCTCCATGCATGAATAGGAAGTCCCTTTAATTTACTATGTGTTGTGTGGGAGAACTCAAGGTATGCATTCGTGTAAATTGCTCCTGGTACTGTCCCCATGTGGGTACTTGGCCCAAGAAGTTAAGTTGGTGGTTTCCATACTACTAGTTCTGAGCAATGACAGGTCAGTCTGGCTATGTGTTACAAGTTTCATCCACACCAATAAATAGAATCTGGAGTAATCATGCCCACCCCATGGCTGATATACCTATGTGTAAACCCTTGGCTACCCAGAGCTGGCCAGCTTTTCCCAGCTGAAGTGCTTGGTCTGAATGGACAGGCTCCTGTCCTCATTCCCTCACGTGTCTCAATTGTGAACCCCAGCTGACTTGGCTGATGCCCCCATTTTCTACAAAGTAACTTGTATTCCTCCACCTCTGGAAGGTGGATTTTATGTTCTCCCCCTTCTTCTTCTACTTCATCACTAGTCCTATAACAGCTTGATAAAGCCTGCAATCACAGTGTAGCTTCTGCAGTCATTAAGCATCACCACTACCTGGATATTTCCATGGCCACACCCATTCTATCCCCCAAATTAGTTCCCTGGTATACTCTTACCTGCATGGGTAAACACTAAGATTTGTTTTGTTTCTTTGAGATTGACATCGGAACTCTGTTCTGCTCTAATATGGGTTAGGGAAGGAAAAAGTTGTCTCATTGTTGAATTAGCTTCCCAAGACTCATCTAGGTAAGAGCCATCTTATGTGATTTCTTTCTTCCCTGGCTATTTTAAAGATTCCAGACTACTTTAGGGCCAAGTAACCATAGATAATGTTGTTTATAACATTATGGGAGCATGCACCAAAAGACAGTGAGCTTTTAATTAGTGCTCTTAACGTTAATAGATGAGAGGCAGAGGTGTGGACTAGATGGGCTCTGAATATTTTCCTCTCCAGGATTTAACAATATGACTCTTCCGTAGACTTTGAAAATGATACACAAAATAACTTGATAATGTATCACCCATTCATCTTATATAGATTGAGGATTCCTAATCTGAAAATCTGAAATCCAAAATGCTCCAAAATCTGCAACTTTCTCTAAGGAACTGCTCATGGAAGCACTGCAGATTTTCAGATTGGAGATGCTCAAGCAATATAATGCAAATATTCGAACATTTGAAAAATATCCCAAATCTGAAACACCTCTGGCCCCAAGCATTTCAGATAAAATGTAACTTTCACCGCTATCTCTCTTTTTATACTGTTTTCATTTTGTTTATTTTTATTTCACTCTTCATGTCTTTCCCAAAGCTCTGGCATCAGGGAGACACACTGGTCTGGGAATATGCCTTTCTTCTCCATTAGAATTAATGTAAGTTTCTTAAGGCTAGGCACTGTGTTTTATCCAATGAAGTAACTCCATAATAAAAGTAAAAATTGGCATTTATCAAGCACTTACTTTGTGTCTGAGACTATGCTATGACCTTTGCACGTTTACTTCATATAATGCTCACATCTGCTTTATGAGAGAGGTGCTCTTATTATCTGCATTTTATAATTAAGGAAATAGAAGCTAGGGGGTATGGAAAAACTTCCACAGGTTCATGCAGCTACTTACATGCCACAGGTACTGAACCAACATGAAATACAGTCTTTTAGCGTCTATCACTGTGCCTCGACACACAGAAACTTCTCATCTGGTATTTTTTGAGTAATGATGTGTTAAGGCATAGATTCCCTTTCCAGTTCTGCTACTAACTTGAGCAATCTCCTCTAAATAATTGAGTTTTATTATCCTTATTCACCACCTTCCAGAAATCCTGGTAGAGAGTAATTTTTCAGGAAATATTTAATAAATGAATGCTAAATATATGGATGAATAAGTGGTGTATCCTGGTGTATCCTAACAGTCTTTTCTAGATTTAACAGCCTAGCTTATGTCGATCTCTCTCTTCTCTGACCACTCATACCACATTTGATGTTTAGACATTTGATTTTATTTTATCTTTTGTTGGTTCTAACTGTTCAGTGTGTGTGTGTTGTATTCCCTAATAGGTTGTATTATATTTCCCTTGAATTCCCCACAGAGCCTAGCCCAAGTGCCTGGATATAACAAGTGCTCAGTAAATACAAATTGAAATAGAATTGGTACGGCTTCAGCACACTTTAAGCTAGAGGAAACATTGAAATGAAAGTTACCTCCTGGGCTGTTGTTTTAGTCTTTAGAGGAGCTGCCATGTGGTTTCTGCTAAACAGATGTTTTAGATGGGTCAGGGAGCAGCATCCAGGCTTAAGCACAATTTGACATATTGCCACAGTGTACCCACCCATCCACCCATAAGTGCAGATTTCCAGAAAGAGAGGGTGTTTATGCAGCTCTTAGTAAATCCAGAGGGCAATGATCTAACAGACAGACCTTAGATAATTGATAAAATTTCTCTGAGTGAATGGGACCCTCAGATGGTTGTAATCTCACACACACACACACACAAAACACATACACACAAGACCCAACTTTGAACGTCGGGGGATAGGAAATTAGACTCTCCACCTTGCTCCTTTCTGGTCATGGGAAACAAACACAATTCACAGAAGGTAAAGGTAAATAAAATGGGAAAGTGCGGATAGGCTCACCAGCGCCCAAGGTGATCAAGAAAAGTCATGATGTTAGCGGCAAAGATATCCTGGGAAGTTGTGGCTTTCTATAGTGCAGGAAATTTCAGGGTATTAACCAGCACCGATGGAAATCAAAGCTGATCAGTACATGTGTTGGTTTCATGACGTGGATGTTTATGCAAAGATCATAAATCCTCTAGGAAGTAATTAAGAGAAAAATCAAGTAGACTGAAAAGTCTGGGCTTGTAGTGACTGCCCACCCACCCTTAGCTATACTCCCTGCACCTAATTGGCTTGGGATTCTTTGCAAAAAGGCTTAATCATTACTGATATCCCATCTCATGAATAATTCACCCTTGGAGAGAATGAAGTTTCTCATTCTATTGTGCCTACCTCTGCAGCCACCCTCCCCAAGTCTGACCTGTCCTCCCGGGACTCAGCCTCTCCCCTACACATGCTACTGTAGAGGTTGCTTGAGAAGTGTGCTAGAAAGGAACAGACAGGTATTTGTTCGTATTTCTACTGCCCCACTCTCCCTATTGGGCCCATCCGAGAAAGCTGAATAACTTGGGGTTGCCACGGTACCCTGAAACCTCTTCATTCATCAGATAGCAAAAGTCCTTACAATCACATATTCACCAGACACTTCTTTAGGGCAAAGACTCTGTCCATTGATCTGAGCCCCTCTGGTGCCTAGTGCAGTGCCTGGTGTATAGTAGATATTTGATAAATGCTTGCTAAATACATGAATGAAATAAATTCTAGGTGGGTTTGAGATATTTCTAGACTACTGTGATAGATGCTTTATATCCTGTTTTAATCTATTTTTCCCCTACAAAAAGGTTGAACACATGAGAATTCAAGGGCAAAAAGAAAAGAAAGAATACACTTACTGTGGTAGTCATCCAATAAAGTTTAGTGCCTTTCACCAAGAAAACTTACCAGTTATTTAATTGGAGTACTGGACAGCTCACAAAAGAGAAAGGAGGGTGGGAAAATTAGAGGAAAAGGAAAACATTTTCCCACTATAAGGAGGTCCAGAACTATGAACAAAAGCCCTATGATTTGCTCAAGAATAGAAGCTTTAAGGACTCCAGCTACATGCCAAGGCACCAGAGGTCCTGCCAACCTCAGCTCATGTGGGGCATGTGCCCTTTGATGCAGCCAAAGAGAGGGATTTAAGCAGCAAATGGTGACCTTAGGACAGCTGTGCTGGAGGGCCAACGACCTCTAACTTCCCCTTACCCTAGCTCCCCTCCTAATTGCTAAAGGAAACAGTTAATTATTGAACTAAAAAAGTCGTCTGTGTTGCTGATGGAATACCTTTTGCAAAGAATATATGGAGGCAATTCAGGAAGAAATCTGAGCTACTCCTTGATGGGGGTAGAGGAGAAGGGAGAAAAGTAGTGGCAGGCAGAGGTGACCCATGAGCGAAGGGACAAGAAGACCCTGCAGTGGATAGCCCAGCATGCAATGGGCAGCCATCAACAACGGCTTCCACACATCAGCCCACTGACTCCTCACCGCCACCATTTAGTGTGGACTTGTTATTTCCACATCGTTGATGAGAAAGCTAAGCTTTCAGCAAAGCTGAATAACACGACCAAGCCTCCACCGCCAGACCAGAGTTGGGAGCCCACAGCCGTGTGTACTGAAGCAGAACCTGGGGAGGGAAGGAAGCACTTTCTTTTATCTTCCTTGATGTTTCTCTTTCACTGCTGCAATTGTAACAGCTTTCTCAGAGCTGTTAAGACTGGCTGCTCCCTCTGTGTAGAATTAAGACAAAACCAAACAGAACAAAACAAAAACACCTCTAAGACCAACTGGAGTAATAAAATATTTATTGAGCTTCTACTATGAGTTAGGAATATTACTATGAGCCAGGGATACAAAATTAGGAAAACATTATTCCTGACATAGCAAACTCCCAGTCCACCTAACGAAATCATTGTAAAACATGGCAGAATGTTTTAATAAGACGTGTGTGAGATGCTTTAAGAAAACAAGTATGAGAACATTAAGTCCTCTGATGTGAGAGGAATTAGCTGAAGCTTCCGTGATAAGCTGATTTTTTGAAGACAAGGTGGGGAGAGGCATTCCATACAGAGGGAACAGCATGTGCAAAGGCACAGAGCATGACAGGGACATGCAATTAGAGTGTAGGCAGTCTTACAGAGTGTTGGGGAGAAAGTAAAGGTCATACCATCTTCAAGATTTGCTGCCTTATATATCTGATTGTTTGTTATAATAGGATAGGGGTAATGATAGCTGAGGTAATTTTCTTTTATTGTGGTAAAATAGACATAGCATAAAATTTACCCTTTTGACCACTTTAAATGTACAATTTAATGACATTAAGTATATTCATAGTGTCATGTAACCATCACTAGCACTCATCTCTATAATTTTCTCATTGTCCCAAACAGAAATTCTGTCCCCATTAAACAAAACTCCCCATTCTCCATCTCTTTCTAGTCCTTGGTAACTTCTACTTTCAGTTGCTCTGAATTTACCTATTCTAGATATTTCCTCTAGATAAAATCATACAGTATTTGTCCTTTTTTGACTAGCTTATTTCATTGAGCTTAATGTTTTTAAGATTCACCTATGTTGTAGCATGAATCAGAATCCCACTTCTTTTTGTGGCTAAATAATATTCCAACATATGTACAGACCACATTGTGTTTATCCATTCTTCTGATGACGGGCACTCGGGTTGTTTCTACACTTTGGTTACTGTGAATAGTGCTGCCGTGAACATTGACTTAGAAGTATTTGTTCAAGTCCCTGCTTTTGAGTCCTTTAGATATATTCCCAGAAATTGAGCTGCTGGGTCATATAGTAATTCCATGTTTAATTTGAGAAACGGCTAAACTGTTGACTATGGCAGCTGCACTATTTTAACATTTTCGCCAGCAGCGGACAAGGGTTTCCACTTCTCCACATCAATAGCCCTTGCTGTTTCCTGTTTTCTAAATAATTAAATAATAGCCATTCTAATGGGTGTGAAGTGGTATCACATTGTGGTTTTTATTTGCGGTTTCTCTAATGATCAGCAATGTTGAACATTTTTTCACGTGCTTTTTGGTCATTTATATATGTATATGAAGTAATCTCTATTCAAGTCATTTGCCCCTTTTTGAATTGAGTTTTTGTTGTTGTTGGTTTTGACTATCAGGGACGCTGGTATTAGAACTAAATGTCATCAGTGAAGGAAGGTGTCAGTTTATTTGTGTTTATGTTTAATAAAACACGGCTCTGCCTTGGTGAATTGTGAGACTGGAAAGGTATTTTAAGAGTCTTGTTGTTGTCGTTCTACGTTTTCTCGAATAAGTGACTCTTCTATACTCCCCCATGGCCAAAGGTACTAAAAACTCATAGCAGAAGCAGGAATGCCAAACTAAATAAAACCCAGGAAAACCACCGCAAAGCCATCTGCAGATGTAAATCATACATTGTGAAAGCCATTGGATTAGAAACACATTATCCTTGTCTGATGCGCTCATACCCACATGTTCCTCTCAGGCTTTGGTTTGATTTACACCCTGACATTTAAGGAAATGGGAAAGGGTGATCCAGCTCTGTCTTGATAAATGCCTTTCTCTGTGTCTGTAACACCAGCCCAGGAGAGCAGTGGGGGCGGGTGTCTTCCCCATGTAAATGACGGGGCTGGGCCAAGGAGGACCTGGGTCCATCAGTTTAACAGCTTCTCAACCTGGCCCTGACTTGATCCTGAATAATCACATAATTCAAAAGTAGTTGCTTGGTCTAATAAACATAGTCCAGAATTGGAGGGTCAGAATTTCTGGTTTCATATCCTAGCTCTGCTTGTGTTATTTTGATGGTCTTGGAGCTTCCCTTCTATAAAATGGGGACGGGAGTTGTGGCTACAGGATTGTTATATGATTGTGAGAAAGTGATGCATGTTCTGCACACGTAGTCAATGTGGCAGGAAATACAGATTTAGAGATGCTGTAGAAGGAGAAAAACGCAGAACACGGGGGAAAAGCTACAGCAGCCATGCATGCACAGAAAATCAAATGGCAGTTTTTGTCCAGCAACAAAGGCAAATGTTATACAGTAGTTGGAAGCATATTTGCTATGTTTTCCTGTAGATTTGAAGATCCCTCTCCCATAGCACAGACCCTCACCCAGGGTCCCAGGAGGCAAGTTATTCCCCCGCCTCCCTACAGTCTCCCATCCCCCAGGCCTTCACATGTCCAGGCAGAGCTGCCCCACACGCTCTTGTCCCGACAGCTCCTCTCCGGAGGTTCCACTGCACTCGTGAATTCAGCATTAAATCCCTCATATCCCCCATCCAAGTGAACAGCTGGCAGTAGATACCGATAGCAAGGAAAGAAGTAGTCACTTTGCTGGCTGCTTCCCTGAATAACAAGTGGACCACTTACGACATTTCTGAGAGCATCCAAACTGCCATCGCCCAGCCCTGGCCACCACCCGGCTACTCAGCAGAATGAACGGCCTCTCCAGAGCTTGAAATGTGGGTGAAGTAGCACCTCTCCCGATACTTGTGAGTAATATGTATGAACAGTGAGACATCAGAGTGTGTGTGCGCGTGCGCGTGCACACACACACACACACACACACACACACACACACACACACAGAGAGAGAGCGAGAGAGAGAGATGCTTTAGAATCAAGTTTTATCAGTGTGTGACCTTAGGTAAGTTGTAAAGCACCCCTGAATCTTGGTCCCCTCAACTGTAAAATAGGGGTAATGTATTTCCACCAATTTCCCAGTAGGATTAACTACGACGCATGTGAGAAGGTATTTGGTGCCTCACAGTTGCTCAATATATGATTTTTAGTTCTTCAACTTCTCACACAACACAAAAGGAAATCATGTTCTTGCTTTTTTACCCAAATAACAGGCCTTACTCTGATGTTTTCGAGAGAGTGCAGGGGCAGTAGGGCAAAAAGAAACTTTCCAGAGACATTACTGGAAAGTTGCTTGCAGAAAGGGTTGCACTCTGGCCTCTGCAGGAAGGTGCTCAGGCCCAGCCCGGCCACCCGAGTGTCTGGAGCACAAAGCCCTTAGGAACATGCTGAGTCCTTGAGGACTGCTGTGGACTAGCCCCCCTCCCTGCACAATCGTGCGGCACAAATCCCCGTCTTTTCAATGGAAGGAGCCGCTCCGGTGGCGCTGAAGAAAGAGGAAAAAAATCCTTTCCTTGCAAGCAGGTTTTCTCTGCAGCCACCACTGAATACGTTTTTAAAATTCACATTGGGTTTGCCTCTCAGAACCCGTGATGCTACTCACGGAGGTAAGGTAGAAGAGGCTCATTTGTCTGCGTGCCCCTGTAGCCCAGGGTGGTCCAGTGACAGCTGTTAGCTCTCTGGGACAGGAGAAGCACGGTGGGCTCTCGGCAGAAGAAGGACTTAATTAATCAATGTATTGATTGAGCGCCTGCTGTGAGTCAGGCACTATGCTAGGCACAGTGGGGGAGAGAAAACAAGGCACAGTCTTGCCTTCTGGTATCTTAAGTTCTAGCCAAGGGTATAAAAAGTTAAATAGCAGTATACGAAATAAGTAACAACTCAATAATATAGGAGATGCCACACCATTCTCTGGTCCATGATTAATTGCCAAATGAATGGAGCAGACATGAGGAGCTATGGGAAGAAATCAATCTGTGTGCATTTATTAACTGCCTCCTGCAGGCCTCTGACCACAAAGCAAGCAAATATTTCTAAGGACTCCCATCCTCATCGCCTCATCGGATGTTATTTTGAAATTCCTGACAGTCTGCTAAATGCTATGCGAATGGCATAAAGGTTCTTAACAGAATCCCAATCCCTTCCCATTCCAGGTGTACAGACTTGATGCTTAAGTTCTCAAAGGGAGGAAGGCAAAGAATGCAGTTACCTCAACAAGAGGTCAGCACACCACATGCTCTGTGTGCATACCCCTGGAACAATTATCATACAGCCTTGACACTTCTCATGCATCTAGCTTCCTCATGAGACCACAGGCTATTCAGAGACAGGGCCTGGTCTTATAAAAATTGCTTCCATAGTGTCCCCATCACCCTACTTAACTTTTTAAGCTTCAATTGTTATTTGTTTCTTACACTGCTGCTTTTATGCTTCAGTGTGATGTCTGAAGCATAGAAGCCACTCCCAAAACGTGGTTGAATGAGTGTCCTTGGAATGCTACTAACTCAATGTATTGCCATTGCCAAGCGCATTTGATATCTATGGAAGAACTGTTGAGTGGACAGCATTTTACTATAAAAATGAATGTTTCCTTGTCAAAAAGTCCATATTGTAATAGAAGTGTGGGTGAAGTGGTTGTGTAGTAGCACTCACCTTATTTCTTCTTTTTTTTTCCATAGAAGAAGAATTTGGGGAGGGGGATTGTGCTTAATTATATCTTCCCCTGAGGCAGTTTCAGTAGGCAAGCAGGTGCTTGCATTACAACAGCCCTGAGTGTGCTGGTTCTCCCCCTCTCTTGTATTTTTTTTTTTTTTTGAGTTGGAGTCTCACTCTGTCGCCCAGACTGGAGTGCAGTGGCCGCTCCCAGCCACCGCAGCCTCGACTTGCTGGGCTCCAGTGATCCTTCCACCTCAGCCTTCTGAGTAGCTGGAACTACAGGTGCACGCTACCATGCCCGGCTGATTTTTTATTTATTGTAGAGATGAGGTCTCGCCAAGTTGCCCAGGCGGGTCTCGAACCCACAGACTCAGGCAATCCATTCACCTCAGCTTCCCAAAGCGCG
>CAUYQG010048258.1:0-21102 GCA_963574415.1 Tarsius wallacei
TCAGGCAATCCACTCACCTCAGCCTCCCCAAGCGAGGAATTACAGGCTGAGCCACCGAGCCCGGCTTGCCTCTGTTTTAATGGTTAAGTTAACTAGAGCTCAGAGATCATACCGTATGTGGCAAGTCAGGGGCTCTAGCCAGGTTTGTCTGATCAAAACTCAAGTCCCAATTCACTCTTAGGAGTATGCGACACAAGGGGAAAATGCTTCCCTTTCCCTTCCCCCAGGCCCCAGTCCCTGCAGATGGCTTCCTAGGGTAGGGAGAGAGGCAGTGGTGAGGGCCCGACAGGGCCTCTGGAAAGCTTGCCACCAAGACTTTGAACTTAAAAAAGATGAATTTTCTTCCTGGAGAAGAGGCTTTCCTACATTCTGAGCTTAAAAACTAGTCAAGCAAAGTAAGTAGTCACGCTGCAACTCTAGCCTACCACAGGGTCTCAGCAAAACCAGACTCTGGTGTTCCTGTTCGTGGCTCAGAACCATTTATCTCTACAACAGAGGTAGTTATATGTCAGTCATGCAAGAAATGACCTGACTGAAACCCAGTCAGGTCATACATCCAAAGATGGCTCCTGTGGTCACTTTATTCCCTAAACAAAGGACCCTCGTGCTGTTGAATTTCATTATACGTCCTTTGTTATTACACAGATTTGACTGTATGGCCGGCCAGTAACATCTCTACAGAGTATAAAAATTTGGTACGGTAAGTTCAAGGAATAGAACAGACACTTCTGGTCTCGAGCCTTCATTATGAAGGGGGGTAATAATAGCGTCCGTCATAGGGCTAGAGCTAATGTCAGTGCTTAGCACATTGACTAGCCCATAATAAAGGCTCAGTAAATGTTAGCTGACATTAATAATAAATTCATATTAGATGACTACATAATTAGCATATCAAACACTAGCCTGGGCATCATCTCAGCTTCTTTAGCTGAAATTACATTCTTTGTAGGCAAATTGTGCTTCTAAGATGTTTAATAGTTTTATTCTCTCAAGTAGGTAAATATTCCTCCTATAATTTGATTTACTCTGTAAGATGAGCACAGTAAGTTGTTTTGTCCTTAGTTGGAGACATCGATTTTGTATACTTGAGTTTATATGGATTCAAAGTTAGTGAAGAAAATCTGAATTGACAAAAACTCCTGTAGGTTGCAGACTGCAAATTTACTGATTCAGATGAGTATCGTTTTTAAAGCTTTGTCCATAAATAATCTAGTTTTTCTCTAAATTAACTTTTAAGTCTTTCAAGGTTTGAAACAGTCTAACTGGATTAAATCATTAGAGAATACAGTCAAATCTTATAGAAAAAAAGCCCAGTCCTTCAATCCCCACTCTCTTCCCCTCATCTCTTCTCCAAGGTGGTGGCTCTGTCCTGGGGCGAAGGAAGGAGAGACTCTTGGAAGGGCATTCAAGGTGGCACCTTCTAAGGGTCCCTCACGATGAGTGGGCATCGCCCTCTGGCCTTAGAGTCCCAGCCCTTCACCTGACACACGTTTCCCTCTGCCCCATCGGCATCTGGCTGCCTCCTCTTTCCATAATGCCCTGGGCTGGAAGGGCTGGACTTTTTCTTCCTTTTCCTGTGGGATCTCTATCCCTTGCAGAAAAGTACTTAGACTCTGGTCTCCCACTCCTGGCCCTTGGTGTATCACGTGGCTTCTAAGAAAACTTAGAAAATCTTTTCTCTTTTTTGCCATGTTTGGCTGTCCTATTGTCTTTTTTTTTTTAGTTTAAATATCTTATTTGGCTTTATTTATTATTTCAGAAACAACTTCTGAACCCAGTCTAGATTTTTTTCCCTCTTTTGATTTTTATCTTAAAATTGTGGGGTACAATTCGGGGTTAGGTATACAAATATTCATTGTGCAGGTGCCCTTATTGATGAGGTGTGCCCCTCTCCTTCCCCTATTGTCTTTTTAAAGAGGTCACAGTCTTGCCATCTTCTGCCTTGGAGCAATAAGCCACATTCCAGGGAACGGAGCGCTTGCAAAAGGAAAGTGAGGGGGTGGGTTTAACTGCCTTGACGATGTTGACAAAATATTATCCCTGTAATTGTGGTATGGAAATGAGTGAAAACCTGGCCGTCTAAATGGCCGCATTAACTTGGGTAACGGCCATATGTAAATAACTTCAGAAGGGGAAGGATGTACCAGATGGCTAATAATGGATGTGGTGATGGAGTGCTCGAGGAATTAATGGTGAATAATGACGGGAATGCTAACG
The DNA here is from genome assembly GCA_963574415.1 of Tarsius wallacei. Classification (NCBI taxonomy): domain Eukaryota; kingdom Metazoa; phylum Chordata; class Mammalia; order Primates; family Tarsiidae; genus Tarsius; species Tarsius wallacei. Next base: position 2,218 of record CAUYQG010048258.1, read on the forward strand.
GATGGTCCTTCTAACACCGGGAGCTGCAGTGAACAAACTCGGTAATAATCGGAAAAGAAGGAACAACAAGAGGGTATGTCAAAGTTTGTGTTAACTGAGGTTCCCATATGGATCCAAGATTGCTGCGGTGATTATTCCTGTTACATGAGGACCATCTGCTTCCTCATCACGGCATCATTTAACATTGAAAGGACGGGGCCTCAGCTTTAAATCCTGGGAAAACGAGTAGCTAGAACTAATGGCAAGGGGAATGTTGATTTTAGTATATTAGTTTCCTTTCTCCCTGTTATTCAAGTAACCCCTTGGACTCCAACTTCCCTACGTGCCTTTGTCCACTCAACTCTGGTACCTTCTTCCTTTTCTCCTTTCTCTTCCTCCCTCCTTCCTTTCTTTTCTTCCTTTTCCCTTTCTCTCCTTTTTTCCTCTTTCTTCTTCTGTTATTCAGTTACAAACCTTGTGACTGCTCCAGTCCCACAAATCGCCTTTCAAAGGAGATAGCATTCTTTTTGGAGGAGCCTGAGTCTCACTCTGTTGCCCAGGCTGGAATACAGTGGCATGATCACAACTACCTTTCGAAGCCTTGACCTGCTGGCCTCGGGCGGTATCCTTCTGCTTCAGCCTCTTGAGTAGCTGGGACCACAGGAGCACACCACCACACCCAGCTAATTTTTTGATTTGTTGTAGAGACGAGGCCTTGCCAAGTTGCCCAGGCTGGTCTAGGTACTCCTGGGCTCAGGCAATCCTCTCATCTTGGCCTCCCAAAGTGTTGGGATTACAGGTGTGAGCCACCACGCCCCACTTCCTTTAGTATTCTTAAGTCAGGAAGCCAATTTAGCATTTGATACAATGTAGCATTTGACTTAACAGTGTAATACATTGCCGTATGTAATTTGAAAACGATTTCTTACATTTTAGAGTCTTCTCAATGGGCCAATCTATGCTCCCATGGAAACTCTTGCTTCTCTGTGCCCACTCTCCTCCACTGGTGAATGTTAAATGGATGCATGGCTAATAACTATGAGAAAAGCAGCAGCAGTTATTTTATCAATACTGTGGTCCAAATACTTGAAGGCAGAGATATGCTTTTGGCTCTTAATTTTTATTTTTTAATTTAATTTTTTTTTGAGTTGGAGTCTTACTCTGTCATCCGGCTGGAGTGCGGTGGCACGCTCATGGCCACCACACACGCCTCATCATGCTGGGCTCAGGCAATCCTTCCACCCCAGTCTTCCAAGTAGCTGGAACTATAGGCATGTGCCACCACGCCCAGCTAAATTTTCTTTGATTTATTGTAGAGATGAGGTCTCGCCAAGCTGCCCAAGCTGGTCTCGAACCCCTGGGTTCAGGCAATCCTCTTGACTCTGCCTCCCAAAGGGCTGGAATTACAGGTGCGAGCCTCCGCGCCCGGCGGTTCTTGATTTTTAAAAATGGTCTTTTGAAGTGTTTCATGATAAAATGGAATGTGCTCGGCACTACGTTTCGAATTGTTGTTTTTGTCATCATCATCATGATGTCATAATCAATACTGCTACCAGTTAATTACTGAGGCCTCACTATATGCTGGATACGTTATTTGATTTAATTCTCAGAATGGTCTTTGTGACCTAATCTGAAGGAAAAACCAAACTGTGTTTTTCCTGCTCTCACACACCATTCACCTCTGGTCACCAAAATGTGTGTAGGAATTTCTCTTCATTAGCAACCAATTCTCCAGTGGCCACTGTCCTGTAATTCGACTTAATTCTGAGTCTCTCTGTCTGGGGATCGTATCAGCTCCCGCAGGATAAGGGCTCAGTCCCACGAGACCACCCCCACTTCAGATGCCAGTGGCAAGCTCCAAGTTGTGATCTGTGCTTCTGACTGACTGGGGTTTCTCTCCTTGGGTTGGATTGACAGAGCAGTTCACAGAGCTCAGGAAAACACTAACTTATATGTATTCATTTATTAGAAAGGATATTAAAAATGATACAGGTGAACGACCAGATGGGAGAGGTACGTAGGGCAAGGTTTGAGGGCAGGACGAGGTGTCTCCATGCTTTCTCCAAGAGCACTTCCCTTCAGGAACCTCCATGGTGTTCAGCAACTGGAAAGCTCTCTGACCCTGAGTGTTTATGGAGATGTGATTATGTAGGTGCGATCGATGACATCATTGGCCATTGGTGATCAACTCAACCTTCAGTTCTCCACTCCACCCCAGAAGTTGTGAGTGAGAAGAAATCTTATCACTCCAGAGATATCAAGGGTTTTCGGAGCTGTGTGCCTGGAGCCAGGAGCTGAGGTAAAAAAAAACAATTTTTTTTGAGTCAGAATCAGTCTCACTCTGTCACCCAGGGTGGAGTATAGTGGCATGACCGTGGCTCACCAGAGCTTCAATGTCCTGAGCTCAGGCGATCCTTCTGCTTCAGTTTCCCAGGTAGCTGGGACTACAGGTGCATGCCACAATGCCTGGCTAATTTTTTGATTTTTTTTTTTTGTAGAGATTACGTTTTGCTATGTTTCCCAGGCTGGCCTTTAACTCCTGGGTTCAAGCACTCCTCCCGTCTCGGCCTCCCTAAGTGCTGGGATTATAGGCACGAGCCACTGCACCCAGTCTTTCATTTCTGATCGTATCACAACATTATATGGAGATATCACTTCTTCCATTTTGTAAATGATAAAACAGGGTCTCTAGATAGCTTACTAAATCCATTCATTTTAATTAATTCATCCAATATTAATAGAGCACCCGTTATGTGTCAAGGGGGATTTTGAGCTTCTATAAATTTACCTCATTTAATTCTCAAAACAATCTTAGTGAAGTTAGGCTTCGTTGTCCCTATTTCACAGATGAAAAAACTAAAGATCCTAGCTAATTTGGTGACTTAATTACTGTTTCATCAAAGTGTACACACTAAAAAAATGGTGGTTCAGCAGCGAACTCAGTTCTGATTGACTTTGTATCCTGATGGTGCCCTAAGACAGGGGCAAGAGCAGCCCTGCCCTGGGTCCCACACTCATCACATACAAGAGGGCCTTGCAAATCACAAACACACAGATGAGTCTATTTGGGAATGCGTGGACAACCTTGCCTCCCGGAGCTTAGCAAGGGTGCAGAATGACTTGCAGCCTCAAACATGTACTCTCATGACTAACACTGCTCAGGCCACAGGGAGACATTTCTTCACATCTCACACCTGTGTCCTCAGAATAAAGCCTACTGTGTGGGAAGATTTCGGAGGATGTAGCTGTGCCACTGTGGACTCTGGAGATGAACAGCACTTTGGAGACAGGAGGATTTGAGTTGCAGAAACACTCAGATCAAGGAAAAGATAAGCTAATTAAGTTGTCAAAATTTTTCGTTGAAGAAAGACTAATTAAATCGCCAAATTCTCTCTCAGAACACATGAATACTGCAGAGTCTTGTAAAAACACGGGTGTCAATATCCATTTTCTTACTTCGTTTCATGTTCCAGTTGGAAGTACTCACCAATTAGGCCAGTATCCACAAACATTGCACGTGATGGTGGGGGAACATTTTGCAAAATTGTATGTATGTGTGTCTAGACACAACAATGAAAAACATGGTACCTCCGCATTGCACTGACATTTAGATGGACAGTGAATGCCAGAATCATGCATAATTTATTTTTAGACAACCAATTTAACAGATTTAATTAAATTTTCAGAAAGTTAAAGAAGACTTTTTACAAAATACATTTGATTTAAAAAGTTGATATTAATTTTAACTTTATATGGCTTTTAACTTTGATAGGTAATGTTGGCTATTTTTGAAAATAAGCAATTTTTTGGAAAACTAAAGAAATAATGATTTTAATTTTTCATTGACACTTGAAGAAAGATTCAAATTTTGTATACGCCGAATGCCATTTCATTTTGTTTTTTAATTTCTCATATCATTACTGACAAGAGAACTCAAATTATGGTTAAACCTTTAACATACTTAATTATTTAAATAAAATGAAGAAATACTGCATATTATGAAATAAACTTACAATAAATTAATTAAAAATTTTAAATTATCGATAAAATTTTATTTTAGGCTCAAGGAGTCCACATGCAGCTTGTTTACATAGGTATATTGCTTAATGGTGAGGTTTGGGCTTCTGCTGAGCCCATCACCCAGGTGGTGAGTATGGCACTCATGGGTGGTTTTTCAACCCTTCTCCCCATCCTCCCTCCTTCCCTCCTTTAGAAGTTTCCAGTGTCTGGTATTCCCATCCTTATGCCCATGTACCCAATGTTTAGTTCCCACTTAATGAGAAATGCAGTATATGGTTTTCTGTTTCTGTGTTAATTTTATTAGAACAATGGCCTTCAGCTGCACCCATGTTTTGCAAAGGACACGATTTCATTCTTTTTTATGGTTGCATAGTATTCCATACTGTATATGTACCAAGCTTTCTTTATCCAGTCCACTGTCGATGGGCACCTATGTTGGTTGGTTCCATGTTTTTGCTATCGTATAAACTTATTTAAACCTTAGCTGTTCATCAGTAGAATACCCAGGAAGGCACAATACAATTGCTTTCAGTTGACTTTGGTATTTTGCTAACTTTTAGTAATAAAAATGCCATAAGATGACATATCTTAAAAATTTTGTTACAGAGAAAGGTATATTTGTCAAGATTGGTGAATAGAACCTATTTTTATCATATTTTATATTTTAAATATTTGGGCATGTGGTATTATAGACTGAATTGTGTTCCCCCCCAAATTCATATGTTGAAACCCACATGTGGTGCGAGGGCTTCCATTTATACCCTTGCTCTGAGCCCTGAAAAGGAACTTGTTAAAGCAAACCCTGCTGAAAGCCAAGCTCTTACTATAACAATAGAAAAAAAATATATGTATATTTACCCTTACCATAAAACAATTTTATTTTCTAATTTATTTATTTTTTAGAGTTCTATTTTGTTTTTAATTGATGTATTATAGTTGTACATATGGGGTACAGTGTGATGTTTTGATACACGTATGCATTGCATCATGAGCAAATCAGGGTATTTGGCATATCCATCACCTCAAACACTTACCGTTTCTCTGTGGTGAGTACATTCAAAATGCTCTCTTCCAGCTATTTTGAAACATACAATACATCACTGTTAACTAAAGTCACCTTGCTGTGCAATAGAACCCCAGGCTTACTCTTCTAATCCAACCAGAACTTTGTACTTTGGTCAACCTTTCCCCATTCTCCCTCGCCCCTCCCGGCCTCCGGTTACCACTATTCTACTCTCGACTTCTGTGGGGTCAACTTTTTAGATCCCACCTGTAGGTGAGGTCATGTGGTGGTTGTCCTTTTGCGACGGGCCTGTGTCACTTAGCATAAGCCCCTCTTGGTTTATCCATGTTGCTGCAAGTGACAGAATTTTATTTTCTTGATGGCTGAATACTATTCCATTGTGTGCACTTGTCATATTTTCCCTCTCTGTTCTTCTGCTGATGGACACTTAGATTGCTTCTGTATCTTGACTATTGCAAGTAATGCTGCCATGAGCATGGGAGTGCACATATCTCTTCGACATGCTGATTTCATTTCCTTTGGATATATATCCAGTAGTGGTATGATTGCTGGATCATATGGTAGTTATACAGAAGGTGCCAAAAAAGCATACACATTTTAAGAAGGGAAGAAAGACTGTATTACAATTGTAACGCTCAATGTATACCAATAACAAAAGAGGAATACAAGTCATGTTTGATAACATAGATACATAGATAACATCTCTTAAAATGTGTACACAGCTTTTTGGCACTTTGGTATATTTAATTTTTTTTTTTTGAGTCGGAGTCTCACTCTGTCGCCCAGAATGGAGTGCAGTGGCACGCTCTTAGCCACCCCAAAGTCGACCTGTTGGGCTCAGGCGATCCTTCTGCCTCAGCCTTCCAAGTAGCCGGAACTACAGACACATGCTACCACACCTGGCTGATTTTTTTCATTTTTTATTGTAGAGACAAGGTCTTGCCAAGTTGCCCAGGCTGGTCTTGAACACCTGGATTCAGGCAGTCCTCTTGCCTCAGCCTCCCAAAGTGCTGGGATTACAGGCTTGAGCCACCGCGCCTGGCCTATTTAATTTTTTTGAGGAATCTCCATTCTGTTTTTCACAGTGGCTGTGCTAATTTACATTCCCACCAACAGCGTATGAGTTCCCTTTTCTCTATTGTCTCACCAGCATTTGTTATTGTTTTGTCTTTTTGATAATAGCCATTTAACTCAGGTGAGGTGATATCTCATTGTGGTTTTGATTTGCATTTCACTGCCATGGAAGAATTTTAGAAACACGGAGGTAACTTTCAAATTCACACCCGGTATACATTGGAAATATGGCATTCAAACAGGAGTCTGACTCCAAATCCTGAGTTTCTGCCATGAATGTTTTGTCAACCACTGTGTTAAGAAGGAGGAAGTTTAGAAAGTGGGACTTCGGGGGGCAGGATTGTGGGGCTTTGCATGGTCAACCAATCGCTATTTGGAAAAGAGATTGGAATCACGCACTGGTTTGTTGAGATCTTACTAAGACTTAGGTTCCCTTCGGTGGTCTCTTTAGAGCAGGGCTCTCCAGTAGAAATAAAAAGCGAGCCTCATGTATAATTTTACATTTTGTAGTAGCTATATTAAGAAAGTAAAAAGAAACAAGTGAAATTAATCCTAATGATACATTTCATTTAACCCATCAAGTAATGACTAAAAAAACTATTAGTGAGGTATTTAATTTTTCATACTTCATCTCAGAAATCTGTGTGCATTTTATCCTTAGAATACCTCCTATGTGAACCAGCCTCCTTGTGAGTGGTCAGTAGACACCTGTGGTGAGCGGTGATCGTGTCCGATAGTGCTGGGTTAGATCCTCGTTTGAAAGTCTGTGTTTGGTGGGGCTTGGTGGCTCAGCCTGTAATCCCAGCACTTTGGGAGGTCGAGGCGAGTGGATTGCCTGAGCCTGTGGGTTCGAGACCTGCCTGGGCAACTTGGTGAGATCTCGGCAACTTGGTGAGATCTCGTCTCTACAATAAATAAAAAAAATTAGCCGGTCTTATTAAGATCTCAACAAGCCAGTGCGTGATTCCCATTTCTTTTCCAAATAGGGCTGATTGGTTGAACGTGCAAAGCTCCACAATCCTGCACCCTGAAGTCTACTTTCCAAACCTCGTCTCTACAGTAAATAAAAAAAATTAGCCAGGTGTGGTAGCATCCTCCTATAGTTCTGGCTACTTGGAAGGCTGAGGCAGAAGGATTGCTGGAGCCCAGCAGGCCAAGCCCAGCAGGTCAATGCTGGGGTGGCCGTGAGTGTGCCACTGCACTCCAGCCTGGGTGACAGAGTGAGACTCCAATTCAAAAAAAAAAAAGGAAAAAAAGAAAAAAGAAAGCCTGTGTTTGAGCAGCCTTAGAGATTTATGACCCTTCGTGGGGGACCAGGATTTCATCGCTGTGGTTCTCCCTGGCTCTACACATAGGCCACATAGTCAGTTTATTCTCTTTTACGGTTGGCATGAAGTCAAATTCACAAGACGTGAGTTGCCACCCTGAATTTATTTCTCAGAGGATTTGCAGTGCTGGAGCCCCAGCTAAGGAGGAGGTTAAAGTGTATCAAGAAGTTCCTGGACCACCGATTTTTGCCAACAAACATTTATCTACTTCCCAAAGATGGCTTTGTAATGGCAAAAGGTTGAAAACACCTCAATTTTCACAGTTAGGTGGGTTATCTCAGTAAGATGCAGTCTGGTATGAGGGCTTGCAACACCCCTTTGAATAGAAGGAAATAATGCTTTTGAAGTGACTTTCCCGGACAAATTCCTTCTGATTCCGGAGAGCGTAAACATTTTCAAAGTCAAAGAAGGTGCCAGGAATTTGAATTTTGAACTTGACTGCTTGGGAGAAGATTTTAGAATTTCAACTAGAAATATACCAAATCCACCTGTGTCTCTCAGTGTTTGCTCACAGCTACTTTCTTTCTACACATTAAAATCCTCCTTCCCTACCCTTAAGTATTTCCTGTGGAATGATACTATTCCCTGAATCCTGACTTAAAAATAAATGTCATGGTCAACAGCTGGACTTGGCCTTGGGAGTCAGGCCGAATGGAGGTTTTGTTGTGACACTGTCACTTAATGGCTGGGTGATCATGGCAAGACATTTCCTCGTGGCAAGAAATAGCTAGAAAGATGCTTTCTAACATGTAAAGAGGAAAATAATCATAATTCTTGCCTCCTAGGTTCTTGTGAGGATTTAAAGAAATAATGCAAACACCCCACTTAGCCCAGTGACTGCCCATGAAAAGTGAAGTAAATGTTGACTGCTGCTGAAATGTCTCGAGCCCTGGTTTTTGATTGGGCTTGAGGTCTAAAGCTACTGCTTTATTTACAGAATTGGCTGATTCCCAAGTAAAAGTCTTGATAGGCCGAAAGTTTGATTCTCTTCTCTGTGGACACCAGAGGTTCTCATGCAGTGAACCAGTTCTGGGTCTACTCCTTGACACAGAATTACTCTTTAATTTTTTTAAAACTTACTTCTCTTCCTTGTTTTCCTTTCACTTTCTTTCTCTTCTCTTTCTAGCATATGGCTTGGGGATGATGGTGCCCTCAGTGGGTGTGGCTTTGTCTTGGGGCAAGGCATCAAAGGCAGTTCCCTTAAGCTCACCCCTGTGCATGCCTGTATCTTTTCTTGTATATGATGCCTGTGCAGTAATCCTAGACGAAAGCTAGGAGCCTCCAATTGACGCACTTGGCTCAGGGTGGGTTTTCCTTAGATAGTCTCTGGATGAAGATATAAATTTATAAATTTATAAATTTGGTACAGAGCTCACCCATCCCACTATCCTGGGAGCCCACCTGGCCACCAGCCTCATGGAGAAACCATGTAGTCACTACTCCACAGGGAAGAGGAAGAGAGAGAGAATTTTCTTCCTCTTTCTGTCTGCAACCTAGAAAAGGATCTTCCAGGACCTGACTGTGCTGGCATCCTGATCTTGAACTTGCAGCCTCCAGAACTATGAAGAAATAAATGTCCGTTGCTTAGGCCACCCAGTCTGTGGTATTTGCTATGGAAGCCTGAGCTGACAAAGACAGATGCTAAGGTTTGATTTTGGGAGTGTGTGGGGGAAGGGAAAAAACATGTACCGCGAGTCAAGCAGTTTTGAGTTTGAATCGGTTTTGTCATGACCACCTGTGTGGTCCTGGGCAGCCTACTTACATTCTCTGAGCGTCTGTTTCCATAGACTGAAACAGGACATGACATGCACCTCTTCGGGCTGTCATGAGGATTTGAGATAATGAGAAAGTCTGGGACGGCAAGATAGTTTCAGATATGTGATAACTGCCTTTAAAAGGTTGGTTTTCTCTCTCTTAGCCAAAGAAAGACCTTTTGCTGAAAAGGTGATGTGATCCTATACAGCAACCTATAAAGGCAGCAGTATCCTTCAGACCCGAGTTCTTCAGGGTGGCAGCCACCTGCCCCATGTGGTTCTGGAGCCCCTGAGATGTGGATGATCTGAGCTGAGATATGCTGTAAGTGTAAACTATATACTGACTTTTGAAGGCCTGTTAAGAAAAAAGGGATGTGAAATATCTCTTGAGTATTTAAAAAGATGGATTACATGTTCATAAATTATCATCTATGAGACATAGCGAGTTAAATAAATTACAGGGGTGCCAAAAAATGTATACACATTTTAAGTATGACGTTCGCGTAAAAGAGGGCATTCATCAAAAGCATGTCACCATGCGACAGGCAGGACAGTCGAAGAAAATGGCAGAAGCACGATTGAATGAATGTCATACTACACATTGCTCCTGTAATTTAATTCAACTTTGAAAAGTAATACATAGAGAACATCTCTTAAAACGTATATATTTGGCACCCCCTGTATCTTATTAAAATTCTTTCCCCCCGTTTCTTCTTGCTTTTTTGAAGCGGTGACTAGGAAATTTAAAATTATATATGCGACTTACATTATTTTTCTATTGGTCATACTGCTTTACAGCAAAATTCAGGTGCTGAGGCCTGGACCTCGCCAGAACGCTAACCCACGCCTGGCTTTATAAGACGTAGCTTGTGAGTATATCCATGATACCTCAGCTCTGCTAAGCGGTAGCTTCTTCACATGTTGGCCAACCCATTTCCAAAACGTTAAAGAAGCTGACCAACTCCAGCCACTCTTAGCGGGGTGCCTGGAGGTCTAGAGGGACATGAGGTGCTGCTCGGTCTCAAGTTGCAGCTGGTCATGGTCAGATGGCAGCAGCGGTCTGCTCGGCACACGGGTGCGTGTAGGACAGTGGCTGGCACCTGGCAAGCTGGCTGTGTGGTATTGGCACAGACAGGGCCGGGAGAAGAAGTGGAAGGTGGCTGGGAAATTTGGACAGGAGAACCCCAGAGAAGCCTGGAATCTGGCTGGGCAGAGGCATTCCAGACTGGAGAATCCTGCTCGGTCTCCAGGAGAAGATGAGATGGGCATGAGAAGGTCTGTGTACAAGGGGCCCACTGGATGGGCCCCGCCTGGAATTTCAGGAGATCCTTGGCTTTTGGAATCTGAAGTCCACCACATGCCCCTTCAGAAGTCTCCTTAAGGATCCCCTGCTGGCCTCTAGTCCTGTAGAGCCGCACTGGTTCCTCTCTGCCAGGCTCTACCTTCACCCTGAAGACTAGTCTGCTGACCAGACTGCCCTTGAGCCCAGACCGGAGGCCTTCCTGTGGGGAAAATGTTTGTATGTGACAACTACAGACCACTTGGATGGAAACACCACCTGGAGCCAGGGAGCCATTGCTCAACTATAGTAAATGCTCATAAAACATGAATGATACCTTCATCCATGCTGTTCATTTAATATTTGTTGAGTACCTGCTATGTGTCACTCAGTGTACTGGAGGCAGGAGGCAGCAGTAAACAAGACAGATAAAATCTCAGTCTACAGGGAAAGACAAAAAAGTAAGACGTAGAGATAGAGAGAGAGGGAGCTGGGTAGACAGATAGAGACATATAAATTGATTATATGCATTAATATTGTATATGCATAGACAGTCTACATATATAGACATTCAGCTGTTGTGTATTATTGGAGCAGGGGGAGGGGATGGAATCACAAAGGGGAGATGGCCATTTTAAACAAGGTGGTCAGGACAGGTCACTCTAAGGAAGAGGCATTTGAGCAAAGACCTGAACAAAGGGAAGAATCCAGCCATGTATAGATCTGGACTTCTATAAACCCTTTCTACACACTTCATGGGTTTATAGACAAAGATTTTGGCTGTCAGACCTTGCTGGCCCCAGCCTCTGTACCTGACTCCTCCTTACCTGAGTCTGTCACCCACCCACCCCACAGTGGGAGCCTTCAGCTCAAGGCTTAAAGAGCTGTGACCAGCTTGGAGCATGTCCCGAGGTTCTCCTGTGTTCAGACTACTGAGATCTGGTGTCCCAAAGCTGATCGGCGGATTCCTCTGGGGACAGCTTTTATTTCTGCCGTTAGTGGTCTCCCAAGTCTCTTTAGTGCTTGGACTTTTTATTTTTTATTATAGAGATGTGGGGTACAATTCAGGGTTAGGTACACGAACATTGATCATGCAGGTACCCTTGTTGATGAGGTGTGCCCCTTCCCCTCCTAGAAGTCTCCCTCAGCTGCCAATCCTACCCCCCTTCCCCTGACAGTTTCCCACTACTGCCAATCACCTTCTTATAGCATTATAATTGTTCAAGGTTCTCTTATGAGTGAGAACATATGGTACTCTGTTCTTTGTTTGTGATAAATCACTGAGTATGATCGACTCCAAATCCATCCAGGTTGCTGCAAAGTCCAAATTCCTCTTCCCCAGGACAGAAATCTTGGCCAGAGCTGCATGACAAACGTCCCGCGTGCTGCCTCCCTGACTCTAGTCGGGATTTCTGACCACAACTGTTCTGCACTTGCCCGGGGGACTCCGCTCCCTGTGTGGACAGCCCTGGGCCAGCCCTGTGGTACTGCAGGTCAGCTCCTCCCAGACTTGCCCTTCCCGAGCTGTTCTCTGCCTCCCATTGTGGGCACGAGGATCTGGCTGCCGTGAGCATGAGGAAGGGAGGCAGAGAGCCCCACATGGCCTTGGGCTATGAAGGGAGGGAGAGAGCCAGGGCCTTGGTGACTTCTTTCTTTCTGTGTAGTCACAGAATAGGAATTTGCGACTTTGGGGTGACAGGAATCAGGAAGGAGATGAATTATATGGCCTGTGTTGGAATTGACCTTAGTTGTATATGTGTGCACGTGTGTGTGTGTTCACGTGTATGTGTACACGAGCTAGTGCTTTCCATTAGCAGACACGGTGCATCGATGCTCGGGCTGGGAGAGCCAGAGTCTACTAAAACCCATGGAGCAGCTTGGAGGCCCCAGCGCCCTTGAGGAACTTTTATCTGTTTTGGGAAATAAGACTTGGATTTGAATCCTAATCACCCTGTACTTGATGCTGGCACATAGGCAGGTGACTCTAGTCCTTCAGGCTTGAGTATCTTATCTGTAAAATGTCTGTTAGCACAGCCCAGGGGTGCTCTGAAGGCTGGCGGATTTGTGCATGTAAAGCTGAACTCAGTTTCAGGGCATGGCCGGGGCCTGCCTTGGCCATCTGTTGTGTCTGCCCATCCAGCATCATTTCCCCTCTCTTGTACACTATCTGAATCACCTTTTTGAATGCCCACTCCCGTACCCCACTGCTCCAGCAGGGGCACATGACCTGGGCCTGGTCATCAGAGTCACTGAACTCGATTCGGGGCTGGGCATGTGATCCCATCCAGGCCAAGTAGAACTCAGTTTTGAGTCTTTTGCTGGAATGATGGGACGGAGGAGATGGGGCCTGGAGTTGCTGGTGGCCATTGAGACCCATACGAGTAGACCTTGCTTGAGAATCAAGTCAATACGCAGGAGGAAAGGGAGGCACGTTGGAGGGACATCAATCCATCCCCAGAGAGGGAGACAGGGTCTTGTGGCATCCCCAGGCCCAGGATGCAGGATGCATCTCTGCATTCCCAGGTGACACCAGTCAACAAACTCCCTTTGACTAGGTCAGCAGTTGCAATGGAAGGCATCTCAGTCCATTTGGTGCTCAATACATGCTATGAAAGAGTAAATATTTGGACATGTTTTCAATTACAATTATCAGCAACAATCACATTCCTGGTATTTACCGTTTATCGAGTACTTATAAGGTGCTAGGCCCTCTCCTAAGCGCTTTAGATGCTAATCTATTTAACCCTGACAACCTCCCTTGAGGCAGGTCCCACTGCTGTCCCTGTTCACCAAGTGAAGGCATGGAAGAAAAGAGAGGATGTGACTTGCCCAGAGCCTTCCAGGTAACTGGTGTGGAGCCAGTGTAAGAACAGTCTGGGTCCTATGGCCATGGCCATGACCACTGTGTCTATTAACTGTGTAATGTAGAATGTTATTCAGAAATCACCCAATATAATGTTTTTATTTACTGATGAGAAGACATCTATTTCCTTTCCCTGGAAAACTTTCTTTCAGAAAACTGGCAAGAGGCCCAGTGTCCATGTATTAGTCAGGGTTCTCCAGATAGATGGAGCCAATAGGATTGTTTATTTATGCATTGGCTCATGTGATTGGTGTGGGTGGAAGGTGGTGGGTGGTGGGTACTTCTGGCAAGTCTGAAATCTGTGGGGTAGGCTGGAACTTTAGGTAAGAGTTAATGTTGCAGTCTTGAGTCCAAAATCCACTGGACAGAGTAGCAGGCTGGAAACACAGGTGGGATTTCTATGTTGTAGTCTTACGGCTGGATCCCTTTGGGAAACCGCAGCCTTCACTCTTCAGGCCTTCAACTGATTAGATGAGGCCTACCCAAATGAAGGAGGGTCATCAGCTTTGCTTAAAGTCTACTTGACTCTTAGTCACATCTATGAAACACCTTCACAGCAATGCTCGGGTGTGTGTTTGAACAAACAATGGGAACTCATAGCCTAGCCAAGTTGACAGTCCAGTCTGAAATCCTTGACATCTTAGATGGCCCTGGTCCTCCATTTTCCTCTCTGGTTTCGGTCTTCCCAGGTGTAAGAGTGGTGTCAACAGTATGAAGGTTTCCAGGGTCTTGCAGGTCAAACATTCCTGCCTCATCCAGGGGACCTGATAGTCCAGGAACAGCAGTGGAAAGTCCTCTGACGTTTCCTCTTCAGACACCTCCCTTGGTGCTGAGCGGCCCCATCTTTGTTTCTGTCGGTGTCTCGCCGATCCTTACGTTCCCGTTGGCACACCGCCATGGTCCAAGGGGCTACCCGCCCAGCCCTGAGCTGGCATGACATGGCAATCCCATTGCCTATCACTGCATCCTTAATTCGGTCCCGTTGAATTAAGCATAACCGTGATTGGCACAGCTGTGTCCTTAATTCAGGTACTAGGGAGAGGGGGTGCATGGCTGCCGGCCAGCCAGCTGGTTGGCTGGAATTGCATCAGGTACCAATTCCAAGTGTACTCAGCTCTGGCCTGGGAGTGGGATCCTTTGGCTCTCTGTCTGCTCAGCAGGTGCCGTGGGAACAGATTCTCAGAGAAAAGCCCCGTGGGGAGGGAGGAGGCTGGGAGGTAGGGGCTGCCGGGCGGGTCAGTCAAATTGACTGACACGTCCATTCCAGTTCTTTACGCTGGAATGATCTGCACCTTGTCCCTGTTTATTTGTTTGGTCTGTGGAGACCGTGCGAACCAAATGGCATTAAACCCACGTCGGGGGCACTCATGCTGATCGTGATAGCTGTGGCAAGGACAGGAGGGAATAATGTCTCGAGGACAGACAGATCGAGAGGAGAAGGCCGTTTTCCCTTCACTAATGACCCTAAAATTTACTCAATGATCCAGAAACTCCAAAAGTAAAGTCATTAGTCACAGTGTTGTCAGGGTAAGAAAGAAAGAAAGAAAGAAAAAGCTGTGCGTTATCACTTTGGGACCAATTCCACACAAGTGCCCGTTTTGAACGCCCAAGCGGGCTAAGACGGTTGATTTAATTGTTGTTTGCCCGTGTGCTATACAGTCAGGCTAATGCCCAGCACACTGAGTGTCAGGGAAGACTTATGCGAAGCTGAGGGGAGGTGTGGCCCTTTACTTTGTGGTTAGGGCTGGGGCTTCCTTGCCTGCTTGGACGAACCATCACCCCATCAGTTTTAAGGGTGGCGGAGTGCAGCTGCCAACAGTGATGCAGAGGGAACCCCAGCATCACTTCTAGGACATCTCCAGGTCGAACACAAGAAAGAGAAGGAAGATGCCAGATCAGGATGGTGGGCTCAAGGACACATCCTCTGAGTGGGGGTGGGACTGCACCTTGATTTTTAGGTAATTGCCACAATATATGTAATCATTCTATCATTATTTTACTTGTTTCTCTCCGCTGCTAGAAGAAATTAACAGAAGAAATTAACATCAGAGGACTTTCCACGGCTGTACCTGGACTATCAGGTCCCCTGGATGAGGCAGCTCTTGTCTGACTTTGCAATAATAGTTTCCATTGACTGCCTGCTATCAGCCATGTTCTGTGTTGAGTTCTTCATGTATGGTAACTGATCTGTGTGGTAGATTAATACTCTTTTTAATTTTTTGGGGATGGAGTCTTGCTCTGTTGTCCAGGTTGGAGTGCAGTGGCACAATCATAGTTCACTGCGGCCTCAAACTCCTGGGCTCAAGTGATTCTTCTGCCTCAGCCTCCTGAGTAGCTGGAACTACAGGTTTATGCCACCACACTGGCTATTGTTCTTTTGGTAGATACAGGGTCTTGCTACGTGGTCCAGGCTGGTCTCCAACTCTTTGCCTCAAGTGATCGTCCTGCCTCAGCCTCCCAAAGTGTTGGGATTATAGGTGTGAGCCACCCTGCCTGGTCAAGATTGCTACTCTTTGCTAGATGGGAAAACGTAGGCCTCAAGATGTTAAATACGTTGCCCAAAGTAGGACAGCTGGATGTGGGAAAGTGGTATTCAAACTCATGCACTTGTCATTTTTCCAAGAGCTTCTTACATCCTTGATGTCTGCACCATGAAGTACGAAATAAATTTGTGTGGAATGAATGAAAGCATTGGCAGGCCGTTCACTTTCTCTCTCTGTGATACCTCTATGGCCAAACAGAGGGAATGATCTTCCTTCTGCTTTACTTGGGAGTCAAGGTTGGCTGTTGGCAAAGTCTGAATCCCCGTTCTCTCCTTTCCTTGTGTTCCCCTGCCCCTTGGGTAAGCTGACATTCTGGGCTTAGAAGCAGCGCAGTGTAGTGGAAAGAACGCTCAGTCTGGATCTCAACAGAACGGGATTGGAGTCTCGACTCCACCCAAAGCTCGGGGAAGCTGTTTAGCCTCTTGGAACCTCAGGTTGCCTGTCTATTGAATGAGAACTGCAGCACCCACAGCAGAGAACCGTGACCAGGATATGGTGGCACAGTGGCTGTTAAGTAGCACTGAGTGCCAGGTTCAGAGCTGGTGCCCAGTAAATAGAAGTCCCCCCCATTTCTCCTCAGACACCACCCATTCTTGATCTCTGTCTCCCTCTTGGGCTCTACCGACACGTGCTGGGGTCCAGAGGAACTACTACAAAAATTAAATTCTAGAAAACGATAAAACTCGGTTCTCTGAACTTTGACCATTTAAAATGTCACATGCAAGGCTTCCAACATGCTGATTCGATTCAATTCAGTTCAGTTCCACAGACACCGGGCCCACAACCCCAGCACCTGCCACTGAACGGGCTTGAGGACACGAAACTCCTGTCTCCAGGTGTTCACACCAGGCTCGGGCAGGGCATTGGGTGAATCCTTTGAGATGGAGTACCCTCAGTGGCAACGAAGACCTGTGTACTAGTGGGCACAGTGGCAGCAGGGTGGGGGCGTGGGGGTGGCACAAACGCCACTTCATCCTTCACAGTTCAGCTCATTCATTTGTCCTTCTCCTGAATTGTGAAGGAGGAAGAGGTGTTTACCCAGCTGGGGAGAAGGCAGCAAAGACTGTTCCAGGGCAGGACCCAACCTGTGACACAGATGGAGAGCCCACGCTGTCTGCTGGAAGAAGGAGGGAACAACTTCATAGCATTACATGCACAGTCACTGGGGGGCTCTCCAAAACTCACCCACCTGTAGGACAGTTTGAGGACCCTGTAGACCGGTGTGTCTGGGGATAGCTTCCTGCTTGGTGCTGTCTCTGCTAATTTAGAAGTCTTCATCTCTCTCCTCCAGTAGATGATGCTGGGATAAGGAGCACATATTTTACAAGTTGTTCCCCTGCCCCTCTTCTCACACATAGCATTATAGAGTGATTCATTCCTCTACCCCCAAACCATTTTTTAATAGCTCCTGGTGTGTGCCAGGCCTTGCACATGTGTAAGTTTTACAGACATATACCCCTCCCAACAAATTATTATCAGTGCAGTGGGAGAGTCAGTGTAACAGCAGATAATTACAGTGCCAGTGGCAATGGCCAGAACAGAGGGGCCCGAGGGCCCCATCATGAGCGAACTTTTACTGGTACTCACAAGACTGAAGGAATCTTCCAAGTCCTTCTTGGGAAAGTCTCTCTTATTGCTTAAAATAAAGTTTTGTGCTCATTGCTTTATCGACTCACAAGATCAACTTTTGGGCCAAGGAGGTGAGCAGGTTTCTTTTTTTTTTTTTTGAGTTGGAGTCTCACTCTGTCGCCCAGACTGGAGTGCAGTGGCCACTCCTGCCCACCGCAGCCTCGACCTGCTGGGCTCAGGCGATCCTTCCACCTCAGCCTTCCAAGTAGCTGGAGCTACAGGCGCGCGCTACCATGCATGGCTAAGTTTTGATTGATTGTAGAGATGAGGTCTTGCCAAGTTGCCCAGGCAGGTCTCGAACCTGCTGGCTCAGGCAATCCACTCACCTTAGCCTCCCAAGGCTCAGGATTACAGGCTGAGAGGCTGAGCCACCGAGCCTGGCTTCTTTTTTTTTTTTTTGAGTTGGAGTCTCACTTTGTCATCCAGACTGGATTGCAGTGGCACACTCCCAGCCACCGTACCCTCTACCTGCTGGGCTCCGGCGATCCTTCCGCCTCAGCCTTCCAAGTAGCTGGAACTACAGGCGTGTGCTGCCATGCCCGGCTAATTTTTTTTATTTATTGTAGAGACGAGGTCTCGCCAAGTTGTCCAGGCAGGTCTTGAACCCGCAGGCTCAGGCAACCATTCACCTTGGCCTCCCAAAGTGCTGGGATTATAGGCTGAGCCAGATTTCAATGGGGAAGTGGGAGGTAATGTTTATTAGGTGCCTATAGCAGGGCCCTCTTACAGCTAGAGTTTCATTTAACAGCTCTGGGAGGTAGGTATTGTTAGCCTCATTTTCTTTTCTTTAAAAAATTTTTTTTTATTTTAAAGATGAAGGGTACAATTCAGAGTTAGATATACAAATGTTCATTATACAGGTACCCTTGTTGATGAAGTGTGCCCCCCACTCCCCGGCAGATTCCCATTACTGCCAATCCCATTCTCCCCCTGGAAGTTTCCCACAATCCTTTTCTTACAGTATTATGAAAATTGCTCAAGGTCCGCTTACGAGTACGAACATGTGACACTCAGTTCTTTGTTTCTGTGGTACATCACTCAGTGTTGTAGACTCTAAGTCTACCCAGGTTGCTGTGAAGTTCATGATTTTGTCCTTCTTTATGGCTGCGTAATATTCCATTGTGTATATGTACCACATTTTAAAAATCCAGTCCCCTTTTGATGGGCAGCACGGTTGGTTCCATGTTCTTGCCATTGTGAACAATGCTGCGATAAACATACGTGTGCAGGTATCTTTTTCATAGAATGATGTGAGTTCTTCCAGGTATATTCCCAGTAGGGGGATTACGGGTCATATGGAAGGTTGATTTTTAGGACTTTTAGGAGTTGTGTGGCTTTTCTTTGTTCCCTTTTTTTTTGGTTGTTGTTGGGTTCATTTTGTTCCCCTTTTGC
>CAUYQG010048264.1:0-12356 GCA_963574415.1 Tarsius wallacei
CCTCTGAGAAAATATGTTTCTCAAGATAGTCCCTTTTATCTGTTGTTTTTCTATATTATTCCTTACATTCTATAAATAGTGTCAGATCTCTTATATTTGAAACAAAACGAACCCTCAAACTTACATCTCCCCCTTTTTTGAACTGGAGTCTCACTGTGTCCCCCAGGCTGGAGTATGGTGGCATGAACACGGCTCACCACAGCCTCGACCTCATGGGCTCAGGTGAACCTTCCGCTAGTCTCCAGAGTAGCTGGGACTATAGATGTGCACCCCCATGCCTAGCTAATTTGTTGATTTTTGTAGAGACAAGGTCTCACTATGTTGTCTAGGCTGGTCTCAAGCTCCTGGGCTCAAGCAACCCTCCTGCCTCAGCCTCCCAGAGGACTGGCATTATAGGGGTGCACCACCACTCCTGGCCTACATCTCTTTTTATTCAATCTTCTAGTGCTCTCATTCTCTTCTTAGTAAGCTCCTAAGAAGAAGTCTATAGGTTCTCTCCTTCCTTCTATATTTTGTGTTTATGTTCAGAATCCTCTTCTACAATTCCTCTATAAGCAACGTGAGCAAAGATTACCAACAGCCTCATTTTTATAGTCCATCGGAAATTGTCAGTGTTTCATTGACTACACACTAGTTTTGAATTTCTGAATATTTGAGCTTGCTTTGCATGTCTTTCTTTTCCTGGGATATTTTACATTCTTCTCATTCTTCTTTTACTAGAACCCTTCCCAGCTTTGCTGCTGGCTCCTCCTCCTCTCTCTGCTACTTGCATATTAATGTCCCTCCCTAACTAGGACTTAATCCCTTGGCCTGCCTCTCTTCTCATTTTAAATAATAGTCAATTGTTATCATATTTATTTCCATGTGTGGATGAACTACTTCATTGATAATCTGTAGGTATTTTCGACTCAACATATTTAAATTAGATGAATTCTTTCATCCAAAAGCAGATCTATGAAAAGGGAAAATATTTGAAAAGTTATTTTCTGTACTCAGTACTTTAAGAAGAAACATAATTGTCTTAGACTGTTTTCCATTGCTAATAACAAAATATCTGAAACGGGATAATTTATAAAGAAAATAAATGTATTACAGTTATTGTGACTGAGAAGTCCAGAGTTGATGGACTGCATCTGGTGAGGGTCTTCTTGCTGATGGGCACTCCTACAGGTCCTGAGGTGGTGCAGGGCATCACATGGTGAAGGGACTGAGTATGCTAGCTCAGGCTTTTCTTTCTGTTCTTATATAGTCACCAGTCCTGCTTCTATGATGATATTAATTCATTAACTTATGAATGGATTAATCCATCATGAAGGTTTTGTCCTCATGACCCAATCATCTTTTAATGGCCCTACCTCTCAATACTACCACATTGGTGATTAAATTTCAATATAAGTTTTGGAAAGGACAGACCTTCAAACTGTAGCTATAATCAAAGATTTTGAAAGAATTGAGAGCGTATTACAAACAGCAGAGATACAAATGACTACTTCCAGAAATGTGGGTATACATAATTGTTAAAGCTGATATTAAGAGAAATTGTATCTTTGTCAGTCAATGAAACATTGCTTACAACTTCTGTTTACCGAATACTGACTGGGTGGGCATTGGATCTGACTCAAGGTGGAAATTCCTGAATCAACAAAATGTAAAAGATTTGGTAGCTATTTTGTATAGTGTAGAGTGGTGAATTTCCAACCCATAACCCTGGGAAACATACATTTCTAGGTCTTATATATTAGAATCTTGTAGCTGGGACTGGAATAGAAAAGAAGGAAGACTAAAGGAAGATCTATTTTGAAAAATTCTCCAAATATTATAAGTATACATTACCCATAAAACAAATACACATCTATTTTGAGATTTTAAATAACATTAAAATGTCTGGTAGCACTTCATGTTTTTCAAGTCATTCTGCTTGAATTTACTCTTTGGGCATTGATGCTTGCACTCTTCAAAGGTTTCTTAATCAGCAGGATTTCAGAATAGAATTAATTCTTAATTATCTGCACTAATGGAGAGTATAAGAAGAATAGAAAACAAAATAATACCAGCAAAAAGAAGTAACATTGTATAAAAAGAAATTAGTTATGTAAAAATGAATCAAATACCTAAGTGTATGAACTAAAGCTACACAACTTTTAGGAAAAGATATAAATGCAAATCTTCCTGACCTTGAATTAAGCAGCAGTTTAATTACACAAAAGCACAAACAACATTAAATCTAGATAAAGGGACTTCATCAAAATTAAACACGTTTGTGCATCAAGAACACCACTAAAAGAGTGAAAAGACAACCCACAGAGCAGGAGAAAATCTTTTTCTGGTATTTATCCAATAAAGACCCAGTATCCAGAATTTATAAACAACTCATATAACTCAACAATATAAAAGGAACCACTTAATTAAAAACGGGTAAAGTATTTGAAAAGATATTCCTTAAAAGAAAATATGCAAATGGTCAATATTCCTAAAAAGATGTTCAGCATTATTAGTCATTAGGGAAATGCAAATCAAGCTCAATATCCACTCGAAAAGATATATTTTATGCATGTATTTCATGTATGAAATAACAAGTGTTTTATGAGGATGCAAAAAACCCACATGCATTGCTGGTGGAAATATAAAATGATGCAGCCACTGTGAAAAACAATTTAGCAGTTTCCAAGGAGTTAAACTTAGAGTTACTATATGATCCAGTAATTCCACTGTTGACTATGTACCCAAGATAACTAAAAGCATATGTTCACAGAAAAATGTATGCACAAATATTTACAGCAGCATTATTTTTAATAACCAAAATGTGGAAACAACCCAAATATTCATCAGATGATGAGTGGATTAACAAAATGTTATATATTCA
Organism: Tarsius wallacei; assembly: GCA_963574415.1. Taxonomy (NCBI): domain Eukaryota; kingdom Metazoa; phylum Chordata; class Mammalia; order Primates; family Tarsiidae; genus Tarsius; species Tarsius wallacei. The sequence continues at coordinate 2,864 of CAUYQG010048264.1, forward strand.
TGCAATGGAATATGATTCAGCCATAAAAGGAATGAAGTATTGATGCATTCTCCAACATGGATGAACCTTGGAAATATTATGCTAGGTGAAAGAAGCCAGTCACAAATGGTCACATATTGTATGATTCCATTTATATGAAATGTCAAGAACAGTCACATCCATAAAGACACAAAGTAGATTAGTGGTTGACAGGAGATGGTAGGTAGGTGGTAAGTAGAGGTGATCTGTGATTTCTTTTTGTGGTGATAAAAATTTTCTGGAATTAGTGTTTTGGTTGTACAATATTGTGAATATACCAAGAATCAATTCATTGTGTACTTTACAAAAGTTAAATGGTGAATTTACATTATGTGAGGTTTTTTATCAATAAGAAAATTATTTGTAAGTAATCAGAATGTTATCTTTATCCAGTTTTAGAAAGAAATCAGAAAGCCACAAATGAGTACACATACATTCACAGACATTTCTTTGTGACTAGTCCTCTAATATTTCTAGTTTGTCCTTTGTGATTCACTAAAGCTAGTCATTGTTGATAAGCCACAATGTGCACAAGTCACAAGTACTCTTTTACAGGCAGAGTTCCATCAGGAAACTAGAAGCAATTCTAGATGTTTACCGAAAATGATTTACTATAAAGAGTTTGATGTGTTAAAAATCACTGAAAAGAGTGAAGTAAAGATCTGTGAGGGCAGCAGCAACTCTTCAGATCACCACTGTTTTCAGAGCATCAGGAAATTACTCTGGACACCCATGTTAGGAACTGTGCCAAGATACTACCAAAGTCCCCATCTGCCTGGAGCATTCAGGCATTTGACAGGGCAATACCCAGAGGCTGCCATAAAATCTGTTTCCCACAGCCCATGTCTCTTCTAGATTTAAGCAACTCTTTTTGGCAGAATATGAAATGCAACTAGAATCCTAGAGGCAAGAGACCCTGGGAAATGTAGTTGGTAAGCTTCAGGTCTTGTAGAGATAGGAAGTACAGAAAGAAGCAGGTATATATTGCAGTGGAAAAAAAGGTTCAGTAAATTTTCCAAGAGTTAACTGTAATTGAAGTATCAAGTCCTCACGAATGTCATGATTCAGGTTGATAGACATTAACCTCTATTTACATGTACACCATTGTTTTTTTCCTCACAGGAGCTATGGGATCAAAATAATTCCTTAGGCTAGGGATTATATTTTGGGCAAGTTTTTCTTTCAATGGTTCTTGTTCTTTGGAAATGGAAGATTCCATTTTTTTCACAGCAATAGACTTTCACCAAATCATCACAGCAGGTAGATGTTTAAAGAAAGCAAAAATTCATATGAAAGATACATCTCTTTGGTTCATTTCAAGCCTGCTCTGCAGGATTTTTTTTCTTTGATAATTTTTCTCAGTCTGGATTTCTGGAACATTCTAACCTGGATGATGTTGAAACTTCATATTTGAAAATATATATATGTGAAGGAGGTAGGGTTCAAATCACTATTCATACATAGTTATGGCTATATAAATTTCCTAAAATGAAGTTAGGTTTGGAAAGATTAAGTTCCAGATTAGCCAAATAGTTAACATTTTCACAATTCTCTTGAAAGACAATTTGCAATATGTTAATGTACTAAAAACTGACAAAATAATCTCTTCACCAAAAAAAACCATTAGAAGGCAGCCATGCCATTGATTGATTTTAGATAAAATAGGGCATGATTCTTTTAAGTTATACATGATAAAGCTAATACAATTTCTGCATGGGTACTTTTGATATTATAAGCTAATTATAATTAAATTATATTTCCCTTATGTTTGAAATTGAATGTTTCTAGATTAATTTTGTATAAACTTTTAAAGAAGGAGTTGGCTCCAGTTTACTTTGGGCTTAAATAATGGAATCAAGAAAACTTGCCTGAGTGCTAGGTAATACTTAGATTTTTATGTTTTTCTCGGTGAAGAATCTAAGATGATATTCTATTATTTTTCCTCTACAAAATGACCTCATCATCAGCTCATGAAGTAGGTGAAATAATACTAACTATTCATGAAAGTTATGTTAATATAAATTTATTTGAGTTGGAGAACATTTGCGGTAAGTACCTTTTTTGACTCTAAACATGTATGAAAATCCTTGTGAAATAGCAGTAGTGTTATTAATGTAGTATTTGTCTTCATTTTACTCTTGTTTATTTCCTGCCATAAAGTAAAATTGTAAAAGCAAAATAAAATAAAGTAAATAAAATTTTGAAGAGATTACATGTGCTCGATAAAAAATGTGTTGGATGACTTGTAAGTTATTATATTGTTAATGGGGTATAATATTCAGTAGATACATTACATCAAGGTGAAAATTATGTTTCTTGATGGGTGTAGTGGCAGGCACCTTGTAGCCTCAGCTACTTGGGAGGCTAAGATGGGAAAATTGCTTCAGCCCAGTGTTCAAGTCCAGCATGGGCAACATAGCAAGACTCTATCTAAAAAAGAATTATGTGTCCTACTAAGTGTAGTCAATTAGTATATTTTAGCCTTCTTATCTCCAATTATAACCTTGCCTACTTCTACTTTACATTGAGAATAACACTTCTTTTTAAAACAGAATCTGCAGGGAATGATGACTCATACCTGTAATTCTAGTACTTTGGGAGCCTGAGGCAGGAGAATCACTTGAGGTCAAAAGTTGAAGACCCGCCTGGTCAACAAAGCAAGACCCCATCAATACAAAAAATTGGGAATGGTAATGCACACCTGTGGTTCCAACTACTTGGACAACTGAGGAAAGAGGATCGCTTGAGCCAAAGAGGTCGAGACTGCATAATCATGTCACTGTATGATTGAGTCTGGGTGACAGAGTGAAACTCTGCCCACCTACCAAAAATGATTATAGACTATGACCTCTTTAGATAACATGCACTATTTTCCCTTGTGACATTTATTACTATTGAATATATTTCTGTATGTGGTCTTACTTATTATGAGAAAAAGAGCTTAATACATAGGCAAACAAACACACATTTAATACGCATGAAAAAGAAGGACTTCTCTGCCCTCTTCCAGTATGAATGAGTCACTAAGACTCATTATTCATATCAATTTCTTTCAAAGTTCTTGCTTAATAGTTTTAGTGATTTGCTCCTTAAGGATGTGTAAGCCTTTCCTCTGCGAGTGAGGAATTTGGTCCAGAAGAATTCCTTCCTCTGTCAACCCCTACAATGAGAAGAGAAAAATGTTAAAGTCAAAAGTTTTTAGAATTCAATAAAAAGCTTTCATGACAGTGTACAAAAACGATCATTACATTGTGACTATCTAGCGAGTACACAAACAAAAATAATCTGATAGATAGACAGAGACAATGGAATTACTAACTACCAGCCTGTATTTTAAAAGCTGGGTTGCAAATAATGAAGCTAGATTTAAAAAGAAAAAAGTTGTTTCTATTCTGATTTTGCTACAAGTGTTTCTGCATAGACCTTAAAATACTTTAACCAGCCTCACTTATTAACCATACTCAAAATTAAAAAGAAAAACATGGCACTTTTTTCAGAAATGAGTAGAGAAAATCAACAGAGCCTTAGAGTCACAGAAATCAGTATGGACATATTTTTAAGGAAACAGTGAATTCAACAATGTCAATGACTACCGAGATGCCAAACAAAAGTACTGCAAGGTGTCCTTTTAATTTAGTGACATGGTATGAAGATTGCTGAAAATGACCTTGGTTGTAGTTGAGGATTGATGGAAGCCAGATTACCAAATTAAAAGATAAATGAATGATGAGAAAGTAGAGAAAGCAAAGATCAAAAACTGTCTGTGAATGTTTGATAATGAAAAGGAGACGGAAAATTAACTACAAGCCACATTTTTTTGACTCTTCTCTAATTGAGATGTGGACTATATTTGCTAACCCTAGAATTTTTCACTCTGTGAATGCTTGACCAACAAAATAAGCTATGCCACTTTCCACAATGGGGTCTTAAGAAAATGGCAGTTTCTTCTACCTCTTGTTTCTTGGAATACAGGCACCATACTGTAAAGAAGCCCAACCATGCTGCAGAGAGATTTACATGGAGAAGAAGCAACAAACAACACTAATTTGCCAGCCATTTGAACTGCAGTCTTGAAAATAGATCTTCTATCTCTAGGCAAGCTGCCCCTACTGATATGGTACAAATGTGGGGTGAACTGTCCTCACTGAACCCCTCCCAAACTGCATACTTTTGAACAAAATAATTTATTGTTGTTCTGTAAGCAATTTAGTTGTGGAGTGCTTTGTTATGCAGCAATAGGTGATTGATGCAGATATTGGTGCTACTAGTGAGTGGTATGCTACTGTGACAAAAAGCTACTAACTGTGGCATTGGTTTTAAAATTGGATGGCTATCTGAAACTGGAAGGGCATCAAGGGGCTTGCTTGTGGGAGCCTTGAAAACTTCAAAAAAGAGTGTTAGTAAAAGCCTAAATGAATGAATAGAATGTTAGTATGAAGAGCTTCATAATGCTGGTGGTAAAGATTTAAAATAAAGTAAGGAAAATATTGTTGAAAGCTGGTAGAAAAGGGACTCATGGTATATAGTGGTAACTAGTTTGGTAACACTGTCAACTACAGAAATGTGGAAATGGAACACATGGCTCCTGATACTTTTGTAGTTCTATTTCTTTTAGATTAAGATGACTGAGTATTCATGCGTCATGAGTGAGATGTTGCTACCCTTAAACCTTGGGTGCATTACCTATCTGACAATAAAAAATAAAATAGAAAATGAAACAAGGTTCCTGAATTTGATTATCTAGCTAAGGAGATTTCTCGGCAAAGAGTTGAAGGTCTGCTTGGCTTCTTCTAGCCATCTACTATAAAATTAAGCAGGAGAGAGATGTACTAAAAAGGTCACTGTTGATTTCTTGAGCACAATTTAGAAGAAATACAAATAATTCAGGATATGCACATGAAAAATAAAAGTTTCTTATTCCCATCCTCTACATGACAAAAAATTTGCAAATTAAAATATGACTTCCAAGAAAGATCAAATTCCCAGTGAGGCAGTAAGACCCTTTGTTAAGACATTATGAAGATTTAAGGCAATGACTCATAAAGCCTTTCAAACAGACAAAAGACTTTCTAAAGTTGTTAAAGACACACCTCAAAGACCCTCTCTTTTAAACAATAGAAGTTCTAAGAATATTAAGGTCATTGCCCCTCAGTAATCCATGGCAGAGAAGGATTTATCTCAAATAGATTTTTGCTTCATTGCCCTCTAATGAAACATTATTTAAAAACTCTGTGGGAAGAATACTGGCTGGATGGACTTTGTTTGGGTCTGACTCCAGATGGAAATTTCTGAATCCCAGTATTGCCACTTAGTGTATGACTTTAAACAAGTTATTCTCTGTGCCTCAGTCTTTGCATTTTTAAATTGAGGCTAATATTAGTACCTGATCCATAGGGTTGTTTTGATAACTAAATGAAATCATGTTTGCAAAGTCTTTGGAATTGTGCTGGACTTTGGGTAATAATATAAATGAAAGCTATTTTAATTTGGGATTTTTGTACTTGTGTCCTTGAAAATGATTCATGAACACTTTTCTTTCTCATACTCAACCTTTGGAGTTATGTTGACCTCATAAATTGTATTGGCATGCATTCTCACCTTTTCTATACTCTGGTAAATTTTATAAAATATTATAGTTATCTAAATCTTAAGTATTTGGTAAAGTTCACCAATGAAGCTGTGTAACTGGAGTTTTATTTCAGAAAGATTTTAAACTCCTGATTCTATTTTTTTAATTGTTATATGACAATTCTAATTTTCTATTTCTTTTAGATTGTTTGGTAAAGTATATTTTTTCAAAAAGTTACCAATTTTATCTAATTATTCATATTCATTGGCAAATTTTCTTCCAATGATCTTTCAAATTTTGTTGCACCTTTAAGTATGAACTCAATTTATTTCTTCATGTTGTTTATATTTTCCTTTTTTTAAATTTAATTTATCTTGCCATCATTTAGTGTTTTCACAAACTCAGCTCTTAACTGTGTTAATTTCCCAATTTCCCCCTTGTATGTTTATTTTCTTTATCATTTGTTTGTGTTCTTGTTTGCTTTTCTATTTTTGGCCAAGTAATCCTTCTCTCTCTCTGTCTCTTTTTTTTTAACTTCTTTTTGAGTGTTTTGTTTATTAATTTAGACTTTCTTTTAAAAGGGTCAACGCTTAAGTCTAAGTCTACATTTCCTGATAAGCACATTGTTAGCTGCATATCAAAGGTTTTGGAATGAAGCTTTTCATTAAAACTTCTTCTAAATATTTACCAACTTTTACTATTATTTGTTTTAATATTAATTGCACTGTACATTCATGTGTTTCTTGTATCTTTATTTTGGTAATACAGTAAATTATTTGTTGGTTGTCATACTCTGGGATATTTATTGAAACTGATTTATTACCTGAGTTATGGTAAATTTCCCTAAATATACTATGTGTTTGAAAAAATAAGTGTATTTATTCTCTGTTCATTAAGTACAATAATTTACATGTTCATTAGCTGAGCTTAGTGCTCAAACTTTTCAAAATCATATATCCTTACTAATTTTTTGTCTGCTTGATCTATCAATTATTGATCATTAATTAACTTATTTACCCATGATCAGTTATTATTTGAATAATACTAAATTACAAAGATGCATAACCTTGTCAAGTCAGCTTTTAATTTGGAATCTTTTTGTTGTGTATATTTTGAGACTATATGATTATTACAAACACTTATATGTCTCTGGTATTGAACTCAGTATCAATATATGGTAATATTATATTTGTCACTAGTATAATTTTTACATTTTTTCTATTTACATAATTGCATCATTGTCTTTTGGCTAGTATTTGCCTCATAACTCTTCTATATTTAGTCTTCAACTATTTGATATTTTTGTATTTTTGAAGTAGCTTTAGTGACAAGCACTCAGCGCAATTAAAAAAATCTAATTGACAATCCTGTCTCTGTCATTCAAATGAGTGTTTAATTCATTTACGTTATGGTTTCTACTTTTTAGGTTTGTTTCTACCCTCTTCTGTGCTTTCCATTTTGTCTTTACATAATTAAGAAAGATTTTCTGAATAATATCATTTTCCCACTTTCTCTCTTATCTCTTTATAGACAACTAACACATATTCCTTGGCTACATTTTTGATAATTTCTAAATTTTTATGTAATTCCTTGATTCTTTCTTCAACCGAGCTGAATATATAGTTTAACTTATCCATTGAATTTAAAATTGTGATTATTGTTTATAAGCATATGAGTTTTTCTGATGATTTAAAAAGTCTCCTTGGTAAGTTTTATACGCTCTTGTTCTTTCTTTATATATTTAACCTTCTCTTTTATTAAACTCTACTACTAAAAATTGCTTTTTACTCTGTACAACTTAAATATTATTGTGGGTTTGATGCTACCGCTTGTTTTTGCTAACCCCCACACATGAAACATATTTTCTTGTTTCACAAATTTTAACTTTGAATTCCTGTTTGTTGAAGCTTTTTACATGAGAATTATTTGATGCCTTGTCTGAGGTTGCATCTTCCAAAAAGGAATTGAATTTGTTTTTCCTTGTTCCTGGGAGCACCATCAATCTGGGGTCACATTACCTGAGTTGGCCTGAATTTGTGCTACAGCCTCACATAATGGAAAGGTTGTGTTGTAGGGATATCTCAAGGGAAATTTTTTCAGACTCTTGTAGTAACAAGATCAAGATAGGCAAGATTCCCTGCTGGCTCCTCCTGCAGGGCACCTTGACAGTTAGGATATAACCCTGTGGGCCTCCAGCTTTATGCAGAGAGTTCTATCAAGCTCCATATTTCTGTTTGACCCTGGGTTGTATGTTATGTCTCTCACACATGCAGTAGCCATTGAAACTAAAGCTCAAAGTCACTAGGATTTGGCAGAAATCATCAGAGTGGCTTAGATACCGGCTGACCTTCCAGAGTTCCTGCTTTTACTTCATTTTTGTCTTCTTTTGGTTCCAGTCTCTGTGAGTCTTGTCTTTGCTTGATGTCATCTCAGTTATATGCTAAAATTTGATCTTTTTTGATTTTAAAATTTTGTTCAATCTATTAGTTATCTTCTTCAATAGGATTATTTAGGGTAAACAATCCGCCTTACTACTAGAAATGGTCATGCTTTCTTAATATTTGTAGAACCTGTCCTTTTTCTCTGTCTCATCTTCAACTTTCTAAGTTTAGGCCCTCATTATTTCTCAATTGGATCCTGGTGTTACCCACCTTCATGTTGTGGTCATGTCAAATCATCATAGAGTTTTTGAGTTTGGTATAAAATCCAGATTCTTTGGAGGAAACAGAGAAGGAATGGTCCATTGGCAAGAAAATATTGTCCAAAAGAACAAAACTAAAGAATGTGCTATGAGGAAGTAGAGGCAATTCAAGAATGGATTGATCAATAGTATATCTTGCAGGATATAAGGCTATGACGTTCTCATTTATCTTATTCATCTAAAGCATAAAATTCTACTTTGCATCTGGGAAAAAAAATCAAATTCCTCAAGTTCATCACTTGTATTTCAAAGCACATCAAATTATTTGCTTAATTTAAAAAGATCTTTGACAGCCAGCTCAAGTATTTAAGAATGCACAATGCTTCTTGTCCATGAAGAGAATGAAGCTGTCCTATTCTTGATCAGCTCCCTGTAATAAATGCACATTTTCTCTAACTGCAAATCCCGTTGTCAGCGTTTGGCTTTTCTGTGCCAGGCAGGCAGACTCAGACTCAAGTTCAGGTCGGGAACAGCAGCACTTGAGAAGCACCTGGGTAATTAGAAGTCAGATCAATTAAATCACAATTGCTGAGGAAAGTTCCCAGGCTTGGTATCTTCAAGAATCTCCTCAGGAGGTTTAAGATGTGCTGCCATGGTTGAAAACTCAGCCCTGGGAGCCTCCAAATGAGAACCAATGACTTCTGTTTGGGGAAGAAAAGAGCTATGAAGACAGACAGACATTCTAGCAAGTAGCCTATTGACTACCATGTTCTTACCCGTAAATTGGAGAGGATAATAGAACCTACTTGACACATGCCTGATATAATATTTAGATATGGATATATGTCTCATTATAGACATTTTCCTGGATGATATTTCTATTGCAGATAGATATTAATATGTTGCCTCTCTGCCATTATTTAGCATTAGATTGTTACAAAACCTGTTTTGTTTTTTATAAGCTACAAAGTGGAGATGGGGCAAGAACTAGATTTTTCTTTTCATCATTAATTTTTAAAGTTTATTTTATCTGTGTCTTGCATACTGTAATTTTTTTTTTTTTTTGAGTTGGAGTCTCACTCTGTCGCCCAGACTGGAGTGCAGTGGCCGCTCCTGGCCACCGCAGCCTCCACCTGCTGGGCTCCGGCGATCCTTCCGCCTCAGCCTTCCCAGTAGCCGGAACTACAGGCGCGCGCTCACGCCCGGCTGATTTTTTGATTTATTGTAGAGATGAGGTCTTGCTTGCCCAGGCGGGTCTCGAACCC
>CAUYQG010048268.1:0-34658 GCA_963574415.1 Tarsius wallacei
GTAAAACTGGTTTTAGTTATTTTGTTTAAGTTCCATTGTCTGTATTAAGATAGAAGCAAAGGAATAGATTGTTTATCAATAGGAATTATTCATAGGTAACCTGAGTAGAATAAAATAAAATATAGATTACAATTGATAGAATGGTATAATATTTATAGAAATTGTATTAATACTTCTAAGGGACATTAGTCTAGCATAGGAACTGGAAAGGCAAGTTGGGTTTGTTCTCTACCATGCTTGAAGAAATGTCTGGTGGGTAGGGGACGCCCCCATTCACCTGGATTGTCTGTGTATGTGGGAGACATCTGAATCTGAATGAGCAAAATCTGGGGATAAAAACCCCCTGCACTTTACAATAAACGGCTTCTGCTCAATCCGTTGAACAGTTGTCCATTTTCTTTCTTTCTCTTTCTTTCTCTTTATATCTGTCCCTCCATCTTTCTTTCTATATCTATCCCTCCTATAAAATCAGTTTCTGCACTAGACAGGAGTCCAATCTCTTTACAGGCGTTGATCCATCTCACCTCCAGGGACCCTAGACTCTGCAGGAGCTGGACTCCGGCAAGGTCTCGCCAAGTTGGCCAGGCAGGTCTCGAACCCACGGGCTCAGGCAATCCACTCACCTCAGCCTCCCAAAGCACGGGATTACAGGCTAAGCCACCGAGCCCAGCTATGATGACATTTTAATATCAAGACCACACAGGGAAGGTTTGCTTACAGATTCCTAAAAGGATCTATCAATAGTTCTTCACAATATTTCTATTTTATTTTATTTTATGAGGACTTGTTATGTTGCCCAGGCTGGTCTTTAACTCCTGGTCTCAAGTGATCCTCCCCCTTCGGCTTCCCAAAGTGCTAGGATTATAGGCATGAGCCATCACACCCGGCCCTGTTTTATTTTAATAAAAAAACAGACCCAATCTGACACATAAGAAGAAGCCTTCCCCATATTTTTGGATCATCTTCTTTTATCAACTTGCTGAAACTTTATCAAAATCCCTTTCAAGGACAGCATATGGGAGGCGAGGTCCCATAAACCTTGGTGGCTCTAGGCATGTCAGTGTGCAGAAGTATCCCAGCCTGGATTGCTCATGCCTCCCTCACCTGCCTGTGCACTCTAGCTGCCATCAGCATTCTGGAGTAATCCAGAATAACCCGGAAATCCCATGATCATACAACTGACTCCAGCTCTCCACATCTTGGGTGATATTTGTTTAGCACAGATGAGAGGACATTCTTGCCTCAGAGCCAATATCAATGCAAAGCCCTGACTGTCTTATGTCTGAGCTTGTTTAAATCCAGCTGCTTAACCTGAAACTTTAGTACTTTTTGCCTTTGTATTTGTTTTCCTTCTTGCTAATTTATAGGACATGAAGTGACCTCCTTGAAAGTCTTCACTTGAGGTCTCATTAAAATTCTAGGAAGTCTTTCATTTGCTTGTTGCTTTATGTGCACATTTATGTGCACAGTCCAACATGATAAAACAATTAAGGACAAATGGAACTACTTCATACAGCACTTCTAACTGTTGCTACTACACAGATCAATCAGTATGAGGCCCATGACGCCATTGGCCGTCAGACTTTTTGCCTCTCCAGTCATATTTCATATCATTTATTAAAAAGAGAAAACGACACACAGGAGAATTACCTGTTGAATTGTTGTTTATTCCCCTTCCCCCCATCACAGAAGCAGGGGGAGAAAACATTAAGAAGGCACCCTTTGTTAGAGCCTCCTTAGCTATTTGATTCTAGTGAAACTTTATGATTTTTACTTTATAGTTTTCAAATCTTTCATAAGGTTGGAATACTGTAGCTACTAGAGAAGTTGTTTTTCTCCCATTGGAAAGTTGAAAAACACTACCCTTTGACACCTAAACAGTTTGCCTCCCTGTAAATTAGGAGTTTTCTTTCCAAGACTGCTAATTTTTTCTTTTTCATAGCATCTTATTCTTATTTTAGAACTTCCTCTTCTTGTTTCTTGAATGCAATTATTTTCTTTATCTCACTGGGGAATTTTTAATCTAATTATTTTAAATTCCTGTTCAGACTACTTTAATGCTTTTTATTTCTATGTAGGTCCTTTTACTTACTTTTTTGGCTATCCACTCTCTTTCATGACATTGGCTTTCCTCTAATATTAATGATTCTTAGTTGTACACCCATATTTTTGGCAGTAGACTTCTCCAGTGGCCACCAGGATGGCAGCGTCTTTCTGTTGCTACCTAACCTTGATATTTTTTCATAGAGGTCCTGTTAGTTTCTGGCATACTAACACTTCCTTCCTGTGTTTGGGAATGGAAGGTATGACTCATATGTTGCAGTGAATGCTCAGTCTACCATCTTGTACTAAAAACAAAAGCTACTTTTATGCATGTTCTTATTTCCCTGGGAAATATTATGTAGAAACTTTAAATTCAAGGATTGCCCTAGAGACTGTCAGATTCCATAGTCACCTTTCAGGTTTGATTTTTGCTATAGCATTCATTCATATTTGCAAACAATATCTATTTATTGAATCTGCTATGTGTTTTGGAATGATGCCTGGCTACCAATCCTGACTTCTACACTAACTAGGATGAGCCTCGAGCTCACTGAGTCTCAGTTTTCTCATCAGTGACACTGGGAAAGTAATTCCCACCTTATAGTGTTAAAGTAAGAATGAGTTATGTATGCAAACCAACTAGCAGATCCTCAGTAAACTCTCAGAAAAATAAGAAAGAAAAAAAGTTTATTATTTTTTGTCCACATATTAAGCAATGCCAGTGTTCTTTATTATTTTTTAAACATGTGTATAGATTTCCATTGGGTATGGTTTTTCTTTTGCCTGAGGACGACCTTTGACTTTTTTTAATAGAACAGATCTGCTTGTAATAAACTCTTTCAGCTTTTGCATGTCTAGAAAAGTACTTTACTTTACCTATTTTTAAAAAATATTATTGCTGCTGGATGCAGTGGTTCATGCTTGGAATCCCAGCACTTTGGGAGGCCAAGGTGGGAGGATCACTTGAGACCAGGAGTTCAAGACCAGCCCTGGGCAACATAGCAAGATCCTGTCTCTACAAAAAATAAAAAAGTTAGCCAGGTATGATGGTGCATAACAGTAATCTCAGCTACGCAGAAGGCTGGGGCAAGAGGTCCGCTTGACCCAGGAGTTCAAGGTTAAGCTTACAGTAAGCTTTGATCATGCTACTACACTCTAGCCTGGGTGACAGAAAGACTCTGTCTCAAAAATAAAAAATTAAAAAGACAAAACAAAATATTATTGCTGGGTATAGCATTCTAGATTGACTGCTTTTTTGTTTAGTATTTAATGATTTTGATCACTGTCATCTGGCCTGCATTATTTCTGACAAGAAGTTTGCTGCCATTCTTATATTTACTCCTTTGTCTTTTTTCCTCTGGTTGCTATTACAACTGCTATTTTATTACTATTTTAAAGTCCTCTTTATCACTATTTTGAAGCATTCTTTAATTGGGTGACTTTTCACGGGCTTCTTTAGGTCTTTTGGGTTTGCAAGTTGACCGAGTGCTTTGGATTTGCAGGTCTGTAGTTTATAACTTAGAAAATTCATTATTTCTTTAAGTATTATTTATCCCTACCCCTCCTTCAGGGACTACAACTACATGGTTTTCAAGATCCTTGACATTATCTCAAAGCTTAGGAATGCTACATTCACTTTATTTTAGCCTTTTGTCTCCCTGTGTTTTGTTTTAGATGGTTTCTATTTCTGTGTCCTCAAGCTCACAAATCCTTACCTTAGTAACGTCTTGTCTGCTGTTAATTCTGTTCCGTGTACTTGCCCTACAAAAACATTGCAGTTTTCATCTCTAGAAATTCAAATTACCTTATATCTTCCTCTACTTGCATGTTTATGCTTTTCTCTGTCTTTTTGAACTTATGGACTCTAGTTATATGTTTTAAAATTCTTGTATACTAATTCCATCGTCAGTGTCATTTCTGAATCATTGTTATTAATTGTTTTTGTCCTTATTATGAGACTTATTTTCCTCTTCTTTGCATGCCTGGTAATTTTTTGTCAGATGCCAGACATTGTGAATTTTACTTTGGAGTTTGTTAGATATTTTTACGTTTGCCTTAACATTCTAGAGCTTTTTATTTCCTGAGATACAATAAAGTTATGTGAAAGCAATCTAGTCCTAGAACTTCTTTTTAATATTTGTTAGGCAGACCAGAACAGTGTCTAGAGATATTTTTTTCCTACTATTGAGACAATTTCCTGAGCACTCTATAAAAATACTCCATGTTTTGCAAGGTCTTTCCACTGTGGCTAATGAGAACATGAATTAATCCTGGCCTGTTCCTTTTCAGTGGTTCTTTCCTCTGACTGTGACAGTTTCTTCACTTGTATACACTGGCCAATACTCAATGGAAGACTCCAGGGGGAATATCTGCAGACCTCCGAGAGGCCCTTTCTGCAGCACCCCGCCTTAGTAACTCTGCCCTGAGGATTATAGTTGTATTGGCCTTCCTTAATTCTCAACTATGTTTCCTCAACTCAGAGAGACGTTCAGCTTCTATTTGGCTTTTCCTTCCCTGCACAGCAACCTGGAAACTCTCTGTAGGTGGTGAGCTGGGGCAATCATTTGTTTGTTTACCTTGTTTGCTTCCCTGCTATAAGGAATTGTTATACAGTGTAGCCTGTTTCCCACTTTTTGAAAACCATTGTTTCATATATTTTGTTTGTTTCATTAGTGGTTTAAGGCAGTAGGGTAAATCCAATTCCTGTTACTCCATATAGGAAATCAGCATAAATGCTCAGTAAATCATTGTTATTTTTATTTTTTACTTTAACTGTGTAAAAGTTAAAGACATACAAAATAAAACTCTTATCTGTGTGTGCATTCTTTGTCTTTATCCATCTGCACATGTCAACATTTTTATATTCTGCTTTTTTAAACCAGTAATCCTATTCTATCCAATGCATTTCCCTGTTTCTTTCTAGTTTTTACAATTATTTTTTAATAGTTATATATTCTTCCATTGACTGAATGTACCTAATTTACTTACTCATCCACTAATTTTTGAGTAATTAGATTGTTTTCTATTTTCTCTGCTGTAGATAAAACCAAAATGTAATACCATGTGTGTGGCTGTGTGTGTGTTGAGAAATCACTAAATTAGGTTCCTCTGTAATTTGTAACAAGGAAGTAAACCTTAATAATGCTATAAGGTCAGAGCTCCACTTGTTTTCTCTTTATTTTCTTTCTTTACTTTCTCCTTCCATTTCCTCTCCTCTTCCTCCTCCTCCTCCTGCTCCTCCTCCTCCTCCTCTTCCCCTCCTCCTTCTTCTCCCTCCCTCTTTCCTTCCTCCTAACAAGCATTTATTGAACGCCTTCTATGTTCCAGACACTGTGCTGATGGTGCATGAGGTACGACCGTGGACAAAAGCCAGGATTTTTGCCTCAGAGTAACTTGTCAGGTTGAGGGGCAGACAGAAAATTCAATAGGTAAAACTAGTATACAACAAGTGCTCTGATAGGAGGAAGTTCATTTGAATAATTCAAATAGTATCAGTCTATACAAGTTCCACACATCTCTCACAGGAGAGTGAGAGACAACTCTCACTGGTGAGCCTCTCTTTGCCAATGGTGTGGTACAGGAATATGCATGCAGTTTAATATTAATATATGGTCCAAGACAAGGCTCTGCTACCTACTAGCTGGGTAAGCATGGACAACTTAGTTAACTTTTCTCAGTCTGACTTTTAACATCTAAATAAGAGTCATAATATATCATGGGGGTGCTGTAAGAATTAAAGATAATATATGTAAAGGGCAAGGTACACAGTAAGTGCTCCGAAGTGGTAGTTATCATTACTAGCTTTTCGATGTTGAGCAAGACAACCTCTTGGACTTCAGTTTGCTTTGCTCTCATATAGTTATGTGGAAAATCCATTTCTAACATTCTACAGAGGCAATGAGTTTGCACAAATGCCTAGCATTCATTTATCTGCTTTATTCTCAGTGACATATTGACACTTTTTTTCAGAACTTCTTCTCAGACAAGTAGTTATCCTTTCTTAGTCCTGCTCTGGCCCTGAGCTGAAGTTGTTCTGAAATTAAATTGGGTTCTTCTTATACTGGAACCAGGCAGTCATCAGGGAACAACCCATTAACTGGCTGTCTCCAAAACCACCAAGAAAGCCTGCCACAAGCCTTGAATGGCAGTTTAGGTTCTGATTTAAAATGAATAAACCAAAGTTTTCATCCAAGAGGAAAAACCTAAAACACCATAGAAACAAACAAAAAATCAAATGTCAAACATTTTCCTGAATAGAAGATGTAGAGGATATTTCAGTTCATCTCCAACAAGAAAGTAGAAAATAATTTAGATTTTAAAGTGTTCTATGTTCCAGAAGCAGCTACTTTTAAATTTTCATAAAATGAGAACTTCTTTCTTTGCCCTTTGAAGTATAATATATAATCTCCTGTGAAGCATTCTGTTGGTCAACAAAACAGAGAGACACCAAAGAACAGTTCTAAATTGTGTTGAGATAACCCTTGACTTGGAACCCTCCCTCCCTGGCTGCTAAACATTGAGGCACAGCTTTTCTTTTATCATTTCTTTCTTGCTAGCGTATTATTTCTATTTCTTAAATCCCATGCTGTATGTGTTACAAATTCCGGTTGCTTTGCCTGCATTCCTGAGAAGAGTAGACATTGGGATGAACTTTATGAGTCATCAAAATCAATCTCTTTGCTTTACAGATAAGGAAGTTCAAGTCCATCAAAAATAATAATAACACTCGGTGCATGTGAATGGAGAGAAGGATGAAGGAGGAAGTAAGATGTTCCTATATCATCAGTCACACTCAAAATGGTCCTATTTGGGAGCTATTGGGTTTGTGCCGCTGTTAGAAGCAGAGGAGATCACTTCCAGGCATAACAGGTCAATATCAAGGGTCAGACACAACATCGCATGTTGCTAATTGCTCCTTAATCCTTAGAGCTGGGATTCAAGGTCTTCAACACTGCATACTAGCCAGCTACACTGACAGTCTTTTTAAAAAGTGAGTTTACAAACTTTAACAAAAACCTGCCTTAGGTAATGCTGCTGAAAATGAGACAACTGACATCATGTGCCTCCTGATATGATGCATTGAGATGAACATAATTCTACTTATGTAGAATTCCTGCTTAAAATGTACAACCTGAATCTAATAATAAACATCAGACAAACCCAAATCGAGGGATAATATACAAAACAACTGACCTATGGTCTTCAAAAAAGCCAATGTCATAAAAGACAAGATATTAAAAGGCTGAGGAACTGTGCTAGATTAAAGGAGACTAAAGAGACATGATAAGTAAATGCAATACATGGTTCATGATGAGATCTTGGGCTAGAAAAAATACTATAAAGGGAATTATTGAGATTGTGTATTAGTCAGATCTAGCTGTCATAACAAAATAGGCTGGGTGGTTTGAACAACAGAAATTTATTTTCTCACAGTTCTGGAGTCTGGAAATTAAAGACCAGAGTGCCAGCATGGTCTGGCCTGGTGAAGGCTCTCTTCCTGATTTGCAAACAGCCACTGTCTGTCTGTGTGTTTATATGGCGGGAAGAGACAGAGCAAGCTCTCCAGTGTCTCCTCTCATAAGAGCACTAATCTCATCAGACCAGGACACCACCCAAATGACTTTATCTAAACTAAATTATCTCCCAAAGCCTCCTGTCTCCAAATACCTTTACTTGGGGGATAGGATGTCAATATATGAATTTGGGGTGAATAAAATTCAGTACAATTGATAAAATTTGAATATGGGCTAAGTTTACATTAAAATATATCAATGTTAAATATTTTGAATTTGATCATACTATGGTTATATAAAGTAGAATTCTTCTTATTAGGTAATGCACATTAAAGTATTTAGGAACAAGGGGACTGTATGCAACTTACTTTCATATGGTTAAGAAAAACAATTGTGTGCATGTGTGCATGGTTAATAGAGAGGGAGGGAGAATAATAAAATAGGGCAAAATGTTAACAATTGGTGAAGATACGTAAGAGGTATACAGGAGTTCTTTATACTACTCTTGTAACTATTCTTTAAATTTGAAATTATCTTAAAATAAAAGTTTTAAAATTTTTCAACCTGAGAAAGCTGATTAAAAAAGTAAATTAAAAAGTTTTTTAAAATGTAAAGTGGCCGGGCTCAGTGGCTCAGTCTGTAATCCCAGCACTTTGGGAGGCCGAGGTGAGTGGATTGCCTGAGCCTGCAGGTTCAAGACCAGCCCGGGCAACTTGGCGAGATCTCATCTCTACAATAAAAAAAAAACTGAGCCAGGTGTGGTAGCGCACGCCTGTAGTTCCGGAAACTTGGAAGGCTGAGGCGGAAGGATCTCAGGAGCCCAGCAGGTTGACGCTGCGGTGGCCATGAGTGTACCACTGCATCCCAGCCTGGGTGATGGAGAGAGACTCTAACTCAAACAAACAAACAAACAAAATTTTAAGTACATCAGAATCTTTCCAGGGTAGGCTCAGGGACAGGGTGTGGAGATTAAAAGATACATATACACACAGAGATCACCAACTCATGTCCTGATCCATCACCAAGAGCAGAAATTGAAAGGTAGAGTGACACAGGAGTGGAACTGGTCCTCATACCATTGGACAGATGACTGAGTAGTGGCTGATTGGCAAACAGACCCTCACCAATTTTATTTCACCAAATCTCAAATTACCTGCTGGTGTATCTACAAGCCAAGTGGACAAAATGGCCTCTTTGTTAAATCTCCCATCCTTTTAAAAGGTCCATGTGTAATTGACGCTCTCAGTACTGTGTGTCTTGTGCCAGGTGCATACCAACTCATAAAAACGTTCTAAGGCATTAATTAGCATAGCTGAGGAGAGTAAGGACAGCGGCTCCTGCTAATTGTCAAAATCCCCTCTGCAACTGCACACTGCCACACACCCAGTCGGAGCTTAAGAAACACGAGTTGGTGATGAAAGTTGCCATTCTTCTTCCTTTGAGGGCAACAGCAATGATTAAGTTGGGGGGACACATCACAAATCTCCCTACTCCTGCTCAGGCACCAACATGGCAGCAGAACCTGGATCCCAAGCAAGTGGTGGATGTCCTGCCACAGCGATCAGTGATTCTGTTTGATTTAGGAAGCGCTAATCATTAACAACTTCAACTTGGAAAACGACACTGGCTTAATCATTTTGCATCTGGTATCCAGGACTGACACACCCCAGCTGGAAGGGAGGGAGAGAGGGAAAGAGAAGCGGGGTGTAGTGGGGGTGGGGTGAGGGGACTCCAGAAACAAGTTCATGAAAACCAAGTAAACCTTTCTGGAATTAAAAATCGTTTCAACTTTCAAAGACGAAATCTCACCCCCAAGTGAAAGACATGACATAAATGCAAAAGCAAGTGAAGATAAACAAAAGGCCCCGCTCAGATGTTCCCGAGGTGATCCGTCATTGTCAAGGAATTCTTTACACATCATAATGATTCCTAGCACCCTGCCAGCTTGTCTCACATACTATTTCTATATCTTACAGGATTTTTTTTTTCTTTTCTCCAGTAAACAGCAGTTTACAACACAAGGTTTGACTGTAATTTTCATCAAACTGCAACTTGTGCAGGTTTGTGAGCAACGCATTATTACTTAAATCCAGCTGAAATGCTTTTTTACCTTCAAGGGTTGTTCCCCTGATACATGCTGTCAGCTGAGAGTGGCAGGATAACAATTAGCCTGCAAGTCTATCCAGTTAAATTAAAAATAAAAGGTAGGGGGGCTTGCATGCAGGCTGTGTTCAAACTCTCTTACTGTGGATTCAAGGTGGGTTCAACCATTCTCCCGGACACCGGACTCTGGGGGATGATGACAAGATGGGGGAGGAGACAGGATGTAGTCCCAGCCTGGACTGCAGCTGTGAGCCACCCCCGCAGAGGCAAATTGCCATGGAAAGCCAGGCTGACCATCCAACTGGCTGTCCATCTACAGAAGCTAGGCACAGGCAGAGACGCAGAACCCGCACAAGGCAGACGGATGGAAAATTGAGAGCAGGAGACCCGAGCAAGAGGGTTCTGAACAAAAGGTCACAGAAGGTAGGGCCTGGTCTGGTTTTCTGAGTCTTTGGGCCTCCAGGGCCCCAGGCTCATATCATCGGATGCCCCTGACCACCACTGAGAGGACAGGGCCAGACGGGAAGGAGAAAGAACTTTTTTAGGGATCCTAAGGAAGCCAGGATTAAATGTTGGACTGGCTAAGTTTTCTTGACTACTTCAGTCTTAATATTTTGGGGCTAACTAATTTCTCTGTGAAAATGAAAATGAACCCATTTATAGAGTGATGACTCTTTTGGGAATTTTCTTGGGTTTTGGTCAGGCGAGAAAATTTCTTAAATTTTTCTCCCTCAGATTAATGCTTTTCATGAATAAAAAAGGAGATCGAACAAGTAAAAACAACACTAAGACATCACTGTACACCCATTAGATCACCCACGGAGCCTTCATTCTCTGCGGTGTTGGGGGCCAGATAATTAGTTCCCCATTGTAGAGCACCTTGGTGGCTCCCTGTACCCCAGGTTTCTTGAGTTTCACTAGTTTATTGAACAGTGGCGTCTCATTGGGTTATAAACATTATGAGATTTGATCCTCTCCAACAAATGCCCTAACTATACCAGGTTGCGTCTCCCTGCCAGCTGAGGAACAGGCTCCCTTAAAAACCTTTAGCTAAATTCTCCAGCTTTTATCCATTTTTGCTTGTCCTGATTGTTTTAAAGCTTCGACCATCCTTTGATGCAAAGCTGTTTTTCTCCTCTCAGCTGAAGCTACCGCTGGGCTTTCTTATTGGAGAAGCTGGGTCCCAGCCAGCAGACTCTCGGGGACCACCTTTCCTCTTTCTCTAGATTTGCAGGAGGAAGAGGAAAGGGAAAAGGCTAAGCTCCTTTTTGTGGGATTAGGTGAGGTTGCAGTCTTCTCTCTGTAGTGTTTGCTGCATCTCTGGCCCGTACCAGTGAGCTGTTTATCTCCTCCACATGACAGCATCCAAATGCTGGGCAATCATGGGGCACTGGTGTGGATTCTTCCAAGGACTCCATGGGAACCTGTGTCCTGAGTAGTTGTTTGTCATGAGATTTAATCTGCCTTAATTTCTTCCACCCTGCCTCCGTGTCTCCACAGAGCATGACCTTCCCCTAAAAGAAGGACCTTTCTCCTTGTAGGAGTCCCACAAAGATGACTCGAGTCCAACCTTGTGCCATGGTGTCCCCTCAATTTATGTAACTCAACCGTGGTATATTTGCCAAGTTAAATGGTGAGAGTGCAGCTGCCCCTATCGTAGTCCTGTCTTCTCTCTTGCCTCCTCCATCCTCTGGCAGCATCAGACACTCCAAAGGTCCAAGTTGTCACCCAATTTCCCATGAAAGAGGACTCTGATTTAGTTTATATATGAAAGGAAAGGAGAATGATTCTGACAGATGCCCAGAAAACCTTTCTCAGTGTTTGTCTTCGGTCTTCCTTCTTTGCCTTTCATGGAGAATATTGTGGTCGTGTAAAGGGAGGGACCATCTTCTGTTAGTGAACACAGTACCCTCCTCAAAACCCCTCCTCTCTGCCTGTTCTCCCCTTAGGTTGACTTGGGAGGAAGTGGTTAGAGAAAGAACCTATTCTCAGCATTGGTGCCTCTCAGTATGCCTTCCTGGGAGGTAGCTGGTCACAACTGCTGTGACATCATGGTGGTTACATGGAATGTGGGGAACTTAACATCTTTTGTCCTCATCTTGAGGCCTTAGCCACAATTCTGATACAACAGGAAAAAATAAAATGCAACATGTGTGTAGCAGACCACCCATCAATTCCATGCCTAAGTATGTGTCCTAGAGAAGTTCTCACACATGTGCAAGAAAAGATGGCGACAAGAGTATTTTAGCAGTATCATCTATAATAGTAAAAAAAAATTGAAACAATCTAGATTTCCACAATAATGGAACGGGTAAATAAAGTTTGGAAGCTAGGCTGGTATCCAGTCAGGTGTATGCAGGTACACATAGGTGTGTGCAGGTACACATAGGTGTTCACAGGTAACCATAGGTACTGTTGTTTAAGTTGAGCACCCATGTGTGTTGGTTGGTGCTGGAGCCATGCCAGTTGTTAAATATTTTAAATATCATTCCCTAATCCTTTGATTGAATACATTGTAGCAAGGAAAATGAATGAACTGTCAATATGAACCAACATGAATTGGTTTCAAAAGTGGGCTCAAAGAGAAAAGAACAAAAAGAAAAAATGATACCATTTATGTACAATTTTAAAAGCACAGAAGAGAATGCTATTTATTATTTATGTGCATGTGTGTACTAAAGGTGTAAAACATGGCTAGGGAATGTCACACCAAATTCATGATAATGGTAGTCTCTGAGGAGAGAGGGAGCTAGACTGGGGACAAATATAGAAGGAGCATCTTTATCAGTTACATTTTATTTCCTATCTTAAAAAAGATACAGACACCAAAAGCAAGAACAAAAAAATAGATAAAGTAGACTTCATTAAAATTTAAAACTCTTGTGCCTCAAAGGACATTATCAAGAGAATAAAAAGATCATCTACAAGAAGGGAGAAAATATTTGGAAACTAAATATCTGATAAGATTTTAACATCCAAAATGTGTAAAGAACTCTTATAACTTAACAACAACAAAACACAATTTTTAAGAAAAATTTAATTATTTATTCAAAGAAGACATACAAATGACCAGTAAATCCCTAAAAAGACACTCAACAATCATTACTCATTAGGGAGCACACATCAAGACCACAATGGATACTTCATTTCACACCAAATAAAATGGCTATTTTAAAAAAAGAAAAAAAAAAAAAACCCAGAAAATAGGTGTTGGTGAAGATGGAGAGAAATTGGAACCCTCATGCATTGCTTGTGGGAATGGAAAATGGTACAGCTGCAATAGAAGATAGTTTGGCAATACCTCAAAAAGCTAAACACAGAGTTAACATATGCCCCAACAATTCCAAATCTGGTTAGATACCCGAAGGAATTGAAAGTTGGGATTTGCACAGATACCTGTATGCCGGTGTTTACTGCACATTACTCACAATGGCAAAAGATGGAAACAACCCAAGGGTCCATCAACGGATGTATTTTTAGAATGTAGTATATACATAGAATGAAATATTATTTAGCCATAAACAGAAATGAAGTTCTGATACATGCCACAACATAGATGGATCTTGGAAACATTTTGCAAAGTAAAATAAGTCAGACACAAAAGAACAAATGTTGTATGGTTCCCCTTATATGAAATATATAGAACAAGAAAATTATTAGAAACAGAAAGTAAATTAGAGATTATCAGGGTCAGGGGAAAGGGAGAATGGAAATTGTCCAATGGTTACCAAGTTTCTGTTTAGAGTAATAGAAAAGTTTTGAACAAGTGGTGATGGTTGTATAATATTATGAATATAAGTAATGTCACTGAATTGTACACATAAAATAGTTAAAATGGCAAATTTCATTTTATGTTTTGCCATAGTTTTTAAAAAGAATGTAATACATCGAAAGTCACTGGATTTTATACTTTAAATAGACAGACTGCAGAGTATGTGAATTATATCCCAATAAAGCTTTGTAAAAGAAAATCTGAAAGAAATATGGCAAAATGCAAATGTGTATTAATCCTTGGAAGTGGGTAAGGGCACTTGTTTTATTATTCTCTATACTTGTCTCAAGTTCAAAAACATTTTTCCAAATCAAAAAAACAGACAAGAGTCAGGCATGGGGGATGGGGGATGATATCAGAAAGAGAATAGAGAGAAACATTCTAGAAGAGGAAAGTAGAACAGACAGCATTTTCCCCTCACTGCACTTGGAAATACCTGTGCTTCTTTGAGCAGAGAATCTGTTATCTCATAATGGGGAAAGAAGAAAATATTGACCAAGAAAGGATTTTCTTCTATTTTTCACTTACACTATAAAGATACTAAGAGGCTAGGGTTTGTTTATCTAGGGAGAGCCTCATCTGACAAGGTTTACCATGAAGGGAGTAGAAATCATTCTCTGCTGGAAGGAGAGGAAAAAGCAGATGAGAAGCTCCTGATTCACAAGTTAGCTTGCCCCATCACAGAATTCCAAGGGGCTCTTCCCAGGGACCTTGATATCACCGCTCTCAGCTCTGCCTCATGTATTACCCCGAATCTAGAGCAGTACTTTGCGATCCTCGATTCACAGTGTCAAAGACTAGCCCACAGACTATTGGAGAAAAGGCCAGGCAACACCTCCCTGCCCTTTTGCTTGAAACTGTGGGATTAGTAGGGAAAACACGGTGCTCTAGGCAGAGCTGACTGAAAGGAGATAGAATATGGTCAAATATGTGGTCAGTAGAGATTCCATGGTGCATACAGGGATGAGTTGGGTTGAGAAATAAAAGATTACAAATTCTATACCTCCATTGTTCTGGCAAGGTCCCGATGAAACTTTTTTTGTGGAACCTGAGATCCTCCGAGCAAGTGCCACTCTGTTCCAAGAATTTCTTTTTTGGTAAATGGTCTGTCTCCAGTGACCAAAGCTTATGGCCTGGAAGATATACTTGTTGATACAACCTAATTATAGTACACCAGTCTGAAGCTAGTAGCCAATGTTGTGTCCAAAAAGTTTTTTCTGTAAGCTTTAAAAGAGGTGGGAATTTGTTTAGACAAAACATCCTGATTCCTGCTGAGCCCCACTAAGGGGCAAAAAAGGACCTGGTTGTCTTGGACTTCATAAAGCTATCAGAAAGACCCCATCCCTTCCACCCTCCTATACCATCAGATGACTTATCCACTCTCCAGGTGGGGAGAAATCACAGCTCCCAGAGTCCTCCTGTGCTAGATACTCCCTTCTTCCTCACCAGCACTGATGTCTGTTTGTGCTTCAGGCACGACCTGGGTTTCTGGGTCCCTGTACTATGATCCACTCATTTAGAGGAAAAACAACCACCTCTAGCAACTCTTGGAACTAGAAAATTTGTCCTTATTTGTCAAGATCAAATGCTCTGAATTTACTCAGATTCAGAAAAATTACTAACACCAACAAGACCCACATTCAGTTTACTATTTTATGGATAGCTGCTTCCAAATAAACTAATATCATGCAGAGGTTACAGAAGGTTAATTGAATATTAAATTTTTATATGGGTCTTAGGAAACAAAAATTAAATCTTTTGGGGGAGGCAGCATAAACTGAAAAACAAAATAACTAACATCTGAAAGTAAGAGTAATCTTCCAGGGATCTGCTATTTGTCCTAGCAACTCAAACATCTTTATAGAGCTCATCAAAGATGGAAAATTCAATTAGTCTAGTTGGTATGTTTCAAATATTTAACCACTTCATGCATAATTTCACATCACTTTGCTGTCATAAGGGACACTCTGTGATATGTGATATGCCAGGAGTTGGCTGCTGTCTTTGGGGTCTTTGTTATTCATGTACTAAAAACAGCCCAGTGAGTTACAGCATCATCCCCCACCCTGCAGACATGAGGCCAAAACATTTGTTCCCATAGAGCTAAGAATACAGGGAGAAGAGGTCAAGTTTCAATGTCATGTGCACAGTGATCTGGCAGGAACTGGGAAAAGTATGTAGACCCTGGCATCAGGCCCGGATTTGAATCCAGCACCATCAATAACTAAATGATCTTGGGCAAGTTTCTTGTATGTTAAGTTGAAGTAATATCATGGCACCCAAGTGTATTAGTTTGCTAGGGCTGCCGTAGCAGTTAAGTACCACAAACTGGGCGACTTAACAGAAATTTAATATCTCACAGTTCAGGAAGCCAGAAGTCCAAAATCAAGACATCAGCAGGGTTAGTCCCTTCTAGAGGCTTTGAGGGAGGTTCTTCCTCCCCTCTCTCCTAGTGTTTGGTGGTCTCTGGCAATTTTCAGCAACCCTTGGCTTGTATCTGTATCACTCAGCAGGAACCAGGATGTTCCATCACATGACCTTCTTCCCCGTGTCTCTCTGTATCGAATCTCCCTCTTCATTCTCTTATAAGAACACCAGTCATTGAAGTCAGGGCTCATCCTACAAATCTACAAAAATCCTATCTCCAAATAAGGTCACATTTACGGGTATTGGGGAGGTAGGATTTGAACATGTCTTTGTGGAGGAGACACAATTCTACCACTACACTATGCCATGACCTTCTAATTAGCATGTTATCTGACAATTTAGGGAAGCAGTTAGCACAATGCCTGGCTTACAGTAGGTATTCAATGAATGCTACTTCCCTTGCCCTGATAATATGTTGCTTTTCAAAGGGCTTTTTTCACCTGTTCAGCAATCAGCATGACCATCCGAATGTGTTTCCAAATGATAGGCATAAAACGATTATTTGATTGGAAATCTGTGGATTTCCTAACTAATTTTTTTCATCTTAGTTAGCAATGTATTGGGGAATCTACAGTAAGATTTCAAGAACTAGCTGAGACTCAGCTGTTCTCTCTAGTGGAGTAAAGCTACCTTTAAAAACAACGCACTGCACACGTTTCTCACGGTGACCATCTCTGTCACGTGAGTAAATCTGGCCTTTCATTCTTGGCTGCTTATTGGTAAATATTGACTGGCAGCTGTTCAATGACACTGATGGTGCTTTAGTAATAGTTGCCAAAACCTAGTTAGGAGAAACCATAGAAAACGCACATTTTTAGATGGTTCACAAAGACTAAGATATCTAGTAGAAGTACAAAAAAATGTAATAATTGTGTCCTGATACTGGGAAAATATAGGCACAGTTTCTTAAAATTTCAATTGCATTAATTCAAAACCTTACCCAGAATAAGAACAGAGCAATATGCCATGTTCTTTGGCTAAATCCTTCATTGTCAAAGTCTTGAATTATTGCAAAGACCTGAAGATTTCAGAATAATGATGACATAGAGCAGTAACTTTCTATCACTGCACAAAATGTACAGAGCTATAAATCTTATTATCATATAACGTGGAGTTCTAGAGATGCTTAAAATCCTTTTAAGTACCAAGTCAGCTAGTTGGTAAAATGTAGCATCCGCAATTTACTGATAGACCAACTAAGGTGAATGACCTCACTGTAATCATGGCAGAGGGAAAGGGGGATTTGCTTAGCTAATTACACTACAACAACTGATCCGGTCTACAACCTCCCCTGTAATATTTATTTTTTAATGAAATATACAAAAGTTTGCAAGCATCTTGTCTGCCTTATAAGTGTTTCCCCCAGGACTATTTAAAGATCAAAAAAGGAAATTTCAAACATGCAATCTGGCAAAAAAAAAAAAAAAAAGGGCAAGGAAATAAACAGCCAAAAAATCACTCTCTCTACAGCAGGCAGACCACCAGCAAATACACTCTTAATCCACACCCTCCAACTATTTCCTTACCTATCACTTCAGTTATTCAAGGGGTACCTTGAAATTATGGGCCTGGGAGAGTCCCCCTGCCCTTCCCCTTTTTGAGACCTTATTTCCAGGCTCTCTTCTATGAATACAGCCATTTACAAAGTTTCCAAAATGCCCCATCCCTTTGCCTTCTGATCCCCCGCCCGGCACCCCCCCCCCTCCGCCCCGCCTTTCCTTGGCTGCCCAGCACCAGGTAGATACACAATCAATACTAAGCAATGCTGACAATTCTCTGATCTCCCGGTTGTCCCCCGCTCCCCCTCGCCCCCCCCCACCCTGCTCCCGCCCCCGCCCACCACCACCACCACATGCAGTCCATCTCTTTCTCTTGCCGGGAACACCGTTTGGAGGTACAGCTTGTCCCAGGGAAATGTATTTTGCTTCTCTCCTTGCCTTGCTCTTGATACAGACCAGCTAAAAGCAACTTATGACAATGGTGAGTTTACCAAGAACTCTAACAGAATTGTTTCCTGAGAGCTGGCCTGTTGAAAAATCTTGGAGCCTGCGGAAATGTGCCCAATGGCAGAAGTTCTGTCTGTGACTGTTTACCCTGATACCCCCATTCCTGTCTTTAAGAATTGACTCCAGTGGCAAAAGGGGAGTTCTTCTGCAGAGAAAAATCTTCTGTGGGCTCTTTCAACACACAGGTCTGGTGAATCTTCCTGGTGCACATTCCTCTGGGATTTCAGTTTATAAGGACAACATCAACAATAACAAAACAAATGCAGAAAAGAGAAGGCCAAATCCATCAATGCAAAAAAAAAAAAGTATGAGGTACTTGGAGGCAGCCCCCGGCTTTGTAAGTCCAAGAAGAAAGAGTTTCTGCTAGAGTAGAAATCACAAACACCAATGCAGTTTTGGGGACAGGGACCCAAAAAGAAAATCTAACACCGGATGTTTGATAACTAGTAGGAGGGACAGGGCTCGACCAGCTGTGCCAGCTGTGAGTGGGAACTGCTCTTCTTTAAATGTGTGGCCTAGAATACTTCCAGCACATACGGCCTTTGGATAATAATGGTCACCTCAAACTTGAGCTGGGGAACAAGGTCACGACAAAGCTGAACCCCAAAATGTCAGAAAATCAATGAGAACTAAGAGTAGCATCAGCTGACATTGAAGTCAAACTCTTGACCTGAGGGAGTTGGTGTGAAGGGGTCAGTTTTATGAAGATAACAGAAGGCTTAGAGCTTGTTGGTTAGCGGACCCTGGGGATGGAGGACCACCCCATTACCCCAGTGAGGGAATGCCGTCTGTCCCTGTCCTGCTCTATCCCTGGCTCCTTTGGGAGAGCACCGTCCAGGCCTCCATTCCCTCACCGAAAAGTGACCCAGGTGGGCACAGCAGTTTAACATTCTGTTACTCAATGATGAGGAGAGACAAAGTGTAGGAAATCAAGATGTTCTCTCAGCATATTTCTTTACCGAAATCCCTGCCCACCATGATTTCATCAGCCCTGTGGATGGAATTGTACTTATGTGGATTTCACATTCAAATTCTTAACCTGTGAATATGCCATTTGCTACAGGTGGAGTGAGGAAACCTAACAAGTTGTTTATATTCTCCATCCCGGTTCTTCTTGATTCCAGGGCCTTCATTAAAAAAAAAAAGACTGGTTGACAGAGATGCTTGTGAAATAGGTTGAAGCCAATTGGCTAAATATTTACATTGGAAACATTTCTTTTGTACTGGTTAACATATTCCAGCAAACTACAGTTATCAACCATGAAGGTTTATAAAAGTATATGTGTTTATGACATTTTCTAACTCCAAACAGCTAATATCTGTTTTGAATTAATACTGTATACTAATGTTTAGCCCTCCTTTTACCAAGGTTAATTGTTAATTGTTCCAAGGCAATTATTTATGTGCTTGAAAGTGGGTTTGCTGAGCCTGGGTCCTCAGTGTTAAGATTTGTGAGAGGCGAACACACTTGCATAAAGGCAAATTAATTATTTAGAGAGAAAAGCCTTAATCAAGGGATGGGCCACTACAATAATTAGACTTCAGAAAAGAAAGCTAGCAGCAGCACAATCCATGCTTATTTGTTGTTCTTCCTCCTCTTCAAATAGCAGAAGTAGATGCTTGCCCTGAACATACACACAAAAAATGCATATGCACCCACAAATATACGCGAGAGGGATTGCTACTCCCCTCTCTGCCCCATCCCTTTTTAACTACGATAGCCAAAGGACTCTGGGAAACAGATCACTTACAGCATTTTAGAGCAAATAATCCACTTGGTCATTCCACAAGGCTCCAAAAAATAGACCTTTGAACAGTGACAGCTGGAAAGTCCTGAGGCATCAGAGACAGCTGATAGAGGATTCTCCTCCTGTTTTCCGGAGTCTTTGAAAACCAAAAGGCATAGTCCGCAGCACAACATGTGACAAGACATTTATTTTCATCTGTTTGCTGTAAGCCGTTGAAAACTAGAAATATCAAATTAGATCAAATGTTTTAAAGTAGGTTAAAATCGATCCTCTCCCTGCATTTTGGGTTCTGCCCAAATCGTCCTCAGATGGGGCCTTTGCAGCATGCATATATATTTCATCATAAGAGGGAAAGCAAAGCCCCTAATGGTGATAATTACTGTCACCAAAATAGAAGGCTAATTGTCAGAGGAGTTCTCTTCTCTCCGTGCGGTGAAGAGCTGGGCAGGGATACCCAGAGTCTTCGGGCAGAGCCGTGTTTTCCTTTCAGTTCTTTCAGGACGTTTAAAATCATTTCATCTGTCGACGCAGACTAATCAGATAAAAAAAATCCAGTGAGAATTTTGTCAAACAAAGGCTTTATTAGGTATTTTTGTTTTGTTTGGTCCCTGCCAATCCTCTTTGAGGAACAGAAAATGTGGAAACCCACAGGACACAGAGCCTTTGCGACTTTGGCCTGCATTGCTGGTGTGTATTCATTCTATTTATTTTTATGACTCTCATCCAAGGGTAAGCGACACCTTTCTTAAAGAAACTCCAGACCCTTGACTGCCTTTCTCTCGTCATTAATCCTCACAACTTCCCCAAGAAACTGGGAAGAAACAGCTCTCTGCACCATCCTTTATAGATGGAGAAGCTGAGGTTTGGGAAGGTTAAGTGACTTGCCCAAGGTTATTTAGCAAATTAGGAGAGGCCACCTGGGAATACAGCTTTGGGTTCTTAGGTTCTGGGGCTACAGCCAGGAAACCCCAGCCACAAAGTGGCTCTTTTGTGCTTGATTTTGTTGACATACCCATTTAGGTAGAAAGAAAATAAGTAAAGTTTTCCAGTTCTTCTACTCTGTCTTTGCTTCATGACACACACACACACACACACACACACACACACGCACACACACATGCACACACACACGCACACACATACACACCATTAGCCATGGCGGGACAGAGATAGCCCTGGATTGGAACTTGCAAATAAATTCACTGACTTGCTGCAATGGCCTCAATGTATTCTATTGTTTTATACCTTATTGCATGGAGGTGTCACTCCTATTTCCTGTGCTTACTCCAAGAACCAGGCTCATATATCTCAAGATGCTGCCCATATTTAAAGAGTTGGTATAAGAACAACCGCTCCATTGATATGGAATTTCTTTAAAAATAAAAAACTTTAAAGAAGATTTATTGCTGTCATCATAGGGGAGACTAAAGATGGTGTGTAATTCATGGAGAAGAATGAACGTCCTACAACTCAAGGTGCTTTTGCAGGCTGAGTTGGATTATCATCCAGGACCGGGACTTGAAGATTTGGAGCCTTAGTGCTCGGGAGTGAGTAGTGTCAAGGCACAGGGAAGAAAGAAACCACATCTTAAGGAACACATTTTTCGACTCAGTCACAGGGTTAGGAATAGAATAATCACACACTAGAAGTTTTAAAAGGTGAACTCACACAGAAACACTGCCTGTAGGGAGAAATGACCTGTCCTAAGGAAAGAGGGTGAGGAATATCAAAGTCTGGGAGAAAAGAAAAGAATACCATCTTCAGGGCAAGGAGTGCCTTCTCGCTTGTGCAGATGCAGTTTTGTAAGTACAATAGATCTTTGGTAAAACGCTTGTACCTCAGGCTTTTTTTTTTTTAAATTTAGGAATTGCAATTGCGCCATCTAGTGGTAAATTTCTAACACAACAACTTCATGGTGTTACTGATGTCATCTTTTGGATGCAAATTACTTAGTTCAAGATTTTTTTTTTTAATTTAATAACTAATGCCTGCATCAATCATAGCAAGCTATTGAAAATTTAACTTCCGGCAGGCACAGTTGGCAGGGACTTCCAAGAACTAAAAGTATCTGTATATTGGCAATTTAAATCACAGTGTTTTCCACTGTTGAGATCAACTTTCCTGACTTATTATCTAAAATTTAATTATCTTGACGTTGTTTCTGGGGTGAACAAAATAGTCCATCATAAAATTCACCAAAATTTATGCTTAAATTCAGCATGTATTCTACGTGAAAGTGAGGGGGGGGCAGACATTTGATCACCAAACAAAATGTCCATGAAGCTTTTTTATTTGATCCCCTTAATGGGGCTTGCTGGGCAGGGAGAGAGGAGGAGTCTGCTGACCCTTAAGGGATCTGGTGCAGCGGCACTGTGGACTGCAGGGGCCTCAAAGTGTGAGAATTCTACTACTGATTGTACTGGAGAAAAATTCTTCTCCCTGATGCTAAGATGACATTAGATGACACTGAAATCAGGTCCGGGGTCTGTTTCGGTTTCATGTTCCTGGGTCTTTAACATCTCGAAAACTTGCCAGTCGTCCTTTATAATCAAACAGAGCAGACCTCCAGCTTTTTTTCTTTGCCCAAGCAACCATATCCAGTTAGGATTTCATACAATTCCATTTTGCATTGTGTTTAGTTATAACTTCCTATGGGATGGCAAGTGATACTGCCTTTTTATTAAAGTAGCGATAGAACTTTCTATTTAAGATACATTTATTGAAATAAAAGTGTGAGTCAATTTGAAGAAAAAGTATTTGATAAAGAATATACAGGAGGTATATGGATACAGGCAGCATCATGAAGGTGGACGTGGGTACAGGCAGGTGACGACACGAAGCGAGGAAAGATTCTGTGAACACCTGGGCTTGTTCTCCTCTGGATCTACCACTCACGCTCTGTATTTACCTGGGCTTGTTACTTATCTCTTTCTGTTTTCCTCACCTGTAGCGTGGGGCTTTGATTTCTTTGGGTTAAGGCAAATACAAAGCAAACTAATCAAACTATAGCTTCTTAGAGCAATTAATTTTTTATTTTTATCATTATTATTATTATTATTAGAAATGGAATCTTGCTCTGTCACTCAGGCTGGAGTGCAGCAGTGTGATCATAGCTCACTGCAGCCTCAAACTCCTGGTCTCAGGTGGTCTTCTCACCTCACTTTCCTGAATACCTGGGGACTACATGCATGCGCCACCATTCTCAGTTAATATCTTTATTTTTGTAGAAACAGGGTCTCACTCACTATGTTGCCCTGGCTAGTCTTGAACTTTTGACTGTAAGCAATCCTCTGGCCTTGATCTCCCAAAATTCTGGGATTACAGGCATAAATCACCACATTCACCCTCTTACAGCAAATTTCAAAGTGAAATTATTCTTTGCCTGAATTCAGAAGTTGGACATGGAAGTAAGGAAGTAAGGAAATAAAATATCCTAAGAATACCTTCATCAAAGCTCAAAGGGGAATGTGGAAGGCTCAGAGACACTCAGTGGTGGTGAGTTACATCCAGCCTTGGACTCACACTTAACCATAAGCCCCGGATTATGTTCCTGTTCTCCAAAATTCTAACTCATGCATACTAAGGATGTGCCAAATCAAAGAACTAGCAGAATATGTCATTTCATATTATGGGATATCGGAAACAAAGTAATATTTTGCTCCTTAAAGCCATGTGAAGGACAACCAGTGGGATGCAATGTGGCTTCCAGCCTCCTATAGACAGGCCTCTCTGGGGGCAGAGGAAGAGCTTGTTGCGGGGAACTGGGCCTAAGAGGGCCCAGGGCATGGTAGCTCACCCCTATAATCTTAGCACTTTGGGAGGCTGAGGCAGGAGGATCCCTTGAGCCCAGAATTTCCAGATCAGTCTGGGCAACATAGCAAGACCCCATCTCTATTAAAAAAAAAAAAAAAAAAAACTAGAAAAAATAATTAGCTGGTGTAGTGGTGCACCTGAAGTCCTAGCTACTCCAGAGGCTGAGTTGGGAGGATCACTTGAGCCCAGGAGGTTGAGACTGCAGTGAGCTATGATTACACCACAGCATTCCAGCCTGGGAGACAGAACAAGACGCTGTCTCTAAAAAAAAAAAAAAAATCGGTCTCAGGACTGAAGCCTTCATAGCAGATAAGCACCATATGTACCCAGAGCCATGCCCATGTGGTCCCATGTGACTCCCAGGTTGGGCTTCATGCCTAGGGTCCATGGACACAGACTGGTTCTGACACCAATTCTGAAATGCAACGATGTGACCTAGTGTTAACAGAGTTGGAAACCGGGCTCATGACTGATCCTGGGAATGCTGACTCCACTGCCAGGAGGGACAGGAGCCTGAACTGCCAT
The DNA here is from genome assembly GCA_963574415.1 of Tarsius wallacei. Classification (NCBI taxonomy): domain Eukaryota; kingdom Metazoa; phylum Chordata; class Mammalia; order Primates; family Tarsiidae; genus Tarsius; species Tarsius wallacei. The sequence continues at coordinate 23,951 of CAUYQG010048268.1, forward strand.
GGAGAGGGAAGGCCATACCGCCTCTCCCCCATCCTCCCCACCACAGACAGAAGTCATGGGGACAGAGAGACGGGCCTTCCTTCACTCTCGGGTACGACTGGTCCACTTCACCATCCCTGATGCCACCCGATGTTCCCATTATCAGTCCTAAGTCTCTGGTGTTCTTGCTGTGCTGCCCCAGAGTTACCGTTCCCAATCCTCTTCTGCTTTCTGCCTTCCTAACCCACTCCAACCTATTTACTCCCATTAGAATCGCAGCCAGTTCTGCCAAGGCTTGAAGAATAGGGACCACTCAATGATATGCTGCCCTGGGTCACAGGTAGCCATGCAAAGGATTGCCCTATCCCGTGGGAGAAGGATTCCCTCCCCCTCCTCCCCATCTCCCTCAGGAACCTACATGAGGGTTCCTTCTGCTGGAGTCCTCTGTTCACCTCAGACATGTCCTCTGGGATGTAAAACTAAGCCCCCGGGTGAGAAGAACAGCCAATTGCAGGAAGACACAACAGGCCGCTGAGTTCTTGTGCCCCTCTGAAATGACCGTGAACTGGGTGGGAACTATGTGTCAGGGACTGCACTGGGCTGGTTGGGGCAGAGGAAGAAGGCCAGGACTCTGCTCCTGCTCCCCTGAGCAGATATGACTTACAGTCCATAGTGGAGTTAAGTGTCACCTCTTTGTGACTTTTTTTTAAGGAAATACTCATAGCTTTACACATGACCTGGCATCTAATAATAAATGTTACTCACCAACATCCTCCTCATCACCATCACCATGGGGATAACCACAGTGTTAGACTTTGGATGACATTTGAGGTGAGCTTTGATAACTAGATTTTATTGGATAGAGATTTTTAGGGAGAGAAGTCTGGTGTTCTAGGTGAGGCTGGGGTTCCAGGTGAGGTTGGTGTCCTAAGTGAGGTTCTAAGTGAGGATGGGGTTCCAGGTGAGGTTTTAGGTGAAGCTGGGGTTATAGGTGAGGTTGGTGTACTAGGTGAGGTTCTAAGTATGACTAGGGTTCCAGGTGAGGCTCTAGGAGAGGCAGACGTCTAGGTGAGTTTCTAAGTGAAGCTGAGATTCTAGATGAGGTTCTAGGTGAAGCTGGGGTTCAAGGTGAGGTTGGTGTTCTAGGTGAGGTTGGGGTTCTAGGCAAGGTTGGTGTACTAGGTTCTAAGTGAGGCTGGGGTTCTAGGTGTGGTTTTAGGTGAAGCTGGGGTTCTAGGTGAGGTTGGTGTACTAGGTAGGGTACCAAGTGAGGCTAGGGTTCTAGGTAAGGCTAGGGTTCTAGGTGAGGTCGGTGTTCTAGGTGAGGTTCTAAGTAAGGCTGGGGTTCTAGGTGAGGCTGGGGTTCTAGGTGAGGTTCTAGGAGAGGCTGGGCTTCTCAGTGGGTTTCTAAGTGAAGCTGGAGTTCTAGGTGAGGTTCTAGGTGAAGCTGGGGTTCTAGGTGAGGTTGATGTTCTAAAAGAGGCTGGGGTTCTAGATGGGTTTCTAAATGAGGCTGGGGTTCTAGGTGAGGTTGGTGTTCTAGGTAAGGCTGGGGTTCTAGGTGAGGTATTCTTGGGGGGAAAAGCCAATGGTTGGAAAAGTGGAAAAGAGAAAGGGTAGGCTGGAGTTCTAGATGAGTCTGGGGTTCTAGTTGAGGCTGGTGCTCGAGATGAGGCTGGTGCTCTAGGTGAGGCTTGTGTTCTAGGTGAGATTGGTGTTCTAGGTAAGGCTGGGTGAGGCTGGTGTTCTAGGTGAGGTTGGTGTTCTAGGTGAGGTTCTAAGTGAGACTGAGGTTCTAGGTGAAGCTGGGGTTCTAGGTGAGGTTGGTGTTCTAGGTGAGACTGATCTTCTAGGTGAGATATTCTGGGGGGAAAAGTCAGCAATTGGGAAAGCAGAAACAGAAAGGGATGTTTAAGGAACTCTAAAGGGTATGTTTAAGGGACCTGGTGTGGTGGCTCACACCTGAAATCCCAGAATTTGGGAAGCTGAAGTGGGAGAATTGCTTGAATTCAGGAGTTTGAGACCAACCTGGGCAACATAGCAAGACCCCATCTCTGTATTTGAAAAAAGAAAAGAAATGTGGCTTGGCAGAGGAGCAAGGCTGTGAGTCAGAGAGCCAGTGGAATGGAGGACCCACAGTTCCTGGTGAGGAGTTAGAACTGATAAACAATGAAAGACCACCAATGATGTGTTTTGATCAGTGCCAGATAAAGAGACCGAGTCTCTCCCTTGAGTAAAGAAAAGATAGGGAGAGGGCAAGGGAGACCGATCACATGGCAGCTACAGCATCCAAATGACCCAAAGGTAAGCATTTTGACCTGGAGACTGGGGAATCCAGCTGCCATTACTACCGGTTCTTTCTCCTCTAAAGTGTGGCTTCTACTCAGATGGAGCAGTGGGAGTCACCATGGTCTGAAGCGGAACTCACATGTCCATTGCACAATGGCCCCATGCAGGAGAAATTTAATGAAAACCCAAATCTATTTCCTCTAAGTTCTTGACTCCTGGTCTTTCCTGCGGCTTCAGAAATACTAGAGGCAACGACCAGATGAAAGTTTGCAGAGCACCACTGGCCTTTGCAAATGCCATGAGGATTGCAGAGCACAACCAGCTCCTGGTCTGCGAACAGCCTGTCTCAGAGACCCTGGGCTGCCTTTTATGATTGGTGGGTACAGCCTGAGACATGGTTGGCTCAACAAGTCACCAAATGAGGGAATGCAGTTGCTGTGACTTCATGAGAGGCCATGCCAGAGTCATCCCTCCTCCCCCCAACCTGCGATCTTCTCCTCTAGAAAGGGTTCTGGTCTTTCCTTAGCCCCAAAATGAGATGGGGGCTATGAGATCGGGTGTGGGTCTTTTGAGAGGATCCATGACTGGTTGGGTAGATACTTGATGATTCTTTATTTTATTTTATTTTAAAGATGTGGGGTACAATTCAGAGTTAGGTATACAAATGTTCATTATGCAGATACCCTTGTTGATGAGGTATGCCCCTCCCTCCTGTGGCAGTTTCCCTCTACTGCCAATCCCAACCCCCTTCCCTAGCAGTTTCTCATTACTGCCAATCCCTTTTTTATAGTATTATGATAATTTTTCGAGGTCCACTTATAAATGAGAACATATGGTACTCTGTTCTTGGTTTCTGTGATAGATCACCGAAATCCATGATCAACTCTAAATCCATCCAAGTTGCTGTGAAGTCCATATGTTTGTCCCTCTTCATGGCTGCATAATATTCCATTGTGTATATGTACCACATTTTTTTAATCCAGTCCAGCTTCAGTGGGCAGCATGGTTAGTTGCATGTTTTTGCTATGTGAATAGAGCCACAACAAATACGCGTATGCAGGTATCTTTTCTGTAGAATGATTTGCATTCCTCTGGGTATATTCCCAGTAGGAGGATTGCTGAGTCATATGGAAGGTCAATTTCTAGTTCTTTCAGAAATCACCACATTCCAAAGAGGTTGCACTAGTTTGCAATCCCACCAGCAGTGTAGAAGTGCTCCTTTTTCTCCACAGCCTTGCCAGCATCTGTTGTTGTTTGCTTTATTAATGATGGCCATTCTTACTGGGATTAGGTGGTATCTCAATGTGGTTTTGATTTGCATTTCTCTGATGAGGAATGAGGCTGAGCACTTTTTCATGTGTCTGTTGGCTGCTCGTGCATATTCTTTTGAGAAGTATCTATTCATGTCTTTTGCCCACTTTTTAATGGGGCTGCTTGTTTTTTTCTTTTTGGCATGTTTGAGTTCCTTGTTAGGCCTTTGTCAGATATACAGTTGGCAAATATTTTTTCCCATTGTGTGGGCTGTCTCCCTGCTCTCTTGATGATTTCTTTTGCTTTGCAGAAGCTCGTCAGTTTGATGAGGTCCCACTTGTCTATCTTATTTCTTATGGTATAGGCACTTAGGGTTTTGATCAGGAATTGGTTGCCAGTTCCAATTTCCATAAGGGTGTCTCCTAGATGCTTGATGATTCTAATTTGGCTCATGAGTGGAATGGAGTAGAAAACATCTAAAGCCAAAATATCAGCTTAGATTTAAATGTGTCTTTTTCAAAATTCAGATGTTATCAATGTGACAGTGTTAAGAGGTGGGACCTTAGGCCATCAGGGCTCCTCCCTTGTGAATGCAATTTAGGCTTTTTATAAAAGAGGCTTCAGCTGGGTGCAGTGGCACACACCTATAAACCCAGCACTTTGGGAGGCAGAGGCAAGAGGATTGCCTGAGTCCGGGGGTTCGCAACCAACCTGGGCAGCATGGCAAGACCTCATCTCTACGATAAATCCAAAAGGAAAATTAGCCGAGTGTGGTGGCACATGCCTGTGGTTCCAGCTACTTGGAAGGCTGAGGCAGAAGGATCACCTGAGCCCAACAGATCGAGGCTGCAGTGGCCGTGAGCATGCCATTGCACTCCAGCCTGGGTGACAGAGTGAGACTCTGACTCAAAAAATAAAAATCTAAAAGAGACTTTGGCCAGGCACGGTGGCTCAAGCCTGGAATCCTAGTACTTTGGGAGGTGGAGGTGAGGGGATTGCCTGAGCCCACAGGTTTGAGAACAGCCTGGGCAACTTGGCAAGACCTCGTCTCTACAATAAAAAAAAAATTAACTGGGCATGGGAACGCACACCTGTAGTTCCAGCTACTTGGAAGGCTGAGGCGGAAGGATCACCGGAGCCCAGCAGGTCAATGCTGGGATGGCTGTGAGCATGCCACTGCACTCCAGCCTAGGTGACAGAATGAGACTCCAACTAAAAATAAATTAAAATAAGAAGAGGCTTTATGCAGTGTTAGACTTTCTCACCCACTTGTTCTTCCGCCTTCCGCATGTGAGGACATGGAGCTCTTCTCCTTTGGAGGGTGCCACCCTCTGCATACAACTGAGCCTGTTGGTGCCTTGATCTTGGACTTCCCAGCCTCCAGAACTGTGAGAAGTTTCTGTTCTTTATAAATTACCCAGTCTGCAGTATTCTGGTATCACAGCACAAAACAGACTAAGACAATATCCATGTTTACATCTATGTATTGGTTAATTTTCACTTGGAAAAGAGTTTCAATTCCCCCTCTTAATATAAAATGCAGGAGGGACTCTGGGTCTAAAATATAACGGTCAGTGATTATTGGTTTGGGAGGCTGAGGTGGGAGGATCACTTGAGCCCAGGAGTTTGAGACTAGCCTGGGTAACATACCAAGACCTCATCTCTACAAACATTTTTTTTTTTAATTAGCCAGGTGTGATGGCACACACCTGTAGTCCCAGCTACTCGGGAGACTGAGGCAGAAGTATCATTTGAGACCGGGAGATCAAGGCTGTGGTGAGCTGAGATTGGGCCAGCACACGACAGCCTGGGCAACAGAGTGAGACCCTGACTCAAATAAATAAATTAACAATCAACAAATCTCTATCTTATTAGAACTGTGTGGCTATGTGGAGACTTGTATGGGCTTGAGAACAGAGGCTTCTTGTGGCCCCTAAACCTTAACTGGCCCTCTCTGCAGTGATGGGACCCAGGCCTCAATCTTAAACTCTATAGGGAATGTTGGAGTGGACACTTGCCCGAGGGACACCTCCTTAGAGCAGGTGTGTTTCTTCTTCTTCTTCTTTTTTTTTTTTTTGAGTCAGAGTCTCACTCTGTCACCCAGGCTGGAGTGTAGTGACCTGGGTCCCATCACTGCAGAGGGGGCCAGTTAAGGTTGAGGGACCACAAGAAACTTCTGTTCTCAAGCCCCACAAAAGTCTCCACATAGTCACACAGTTCTAATAAGATAGAGATTTGTTTGTTTGTTAATTAATTTATTTATCTGAGTCAGGGTCTCATTCTGTCACCCAGGCTGGCATATGGTGGCCCAATCTCAGCTCACTGCAGCCTTGATCTTCTGGGCTCAAGCAATACTTCTGCCTCAGTCTCCAAGTAGCTGGGACTACCAGTGTGTGCCGCCACACCTGGCTAATTTTTAAAGACTTTTTTTGTAGAGATGATGTCTTGCTATGTTACCCAGGCTGGTCTCGAACCCCTCGCCTCAGGTAATCCTCTCGCCTCTACCTCCCAAAGTGCTGGGCTGCCAGGCGTGAGCCACCACACTCAGCAGTGTGTGGCGCATTTCTAAAGCACATTTACATATTGCCTGCCCTGCACCTATGCAGAGAACACAAGCCGTGGAGACACAATGCTGGGCAGCCAGCCAGGCCCATTCACTAGCAAAAAACTCATTGCTGCCCTTCAGCGAGGGCAGTTCAAAGTCACCCTTCCACAAAATAGTCGTGGGCCTGCCACAGCCCGCACTATCCTGCCTGACCTCACAGAGGAAGCTGCTGGAGAGAATGTACTGTGGTTCTTCCCACCTGACTTTGTGGCAGTCCTTACAATTCCTGGCCTGTGCTGTATTAGAAAAGAGGTCTGCATGTTGAACCCGCAATAGGCCTCAGGGACTCCTGCCCAGAGGACTGGTTCTCTGAGCCATCTGGGTGCCTGTTGCTTCTTGTAGCACAGGTGGAAGGAGCGTGCCCTGGACTTGTACCAGACAGAAAGAAGTCATGTCAGTCTGTCCAGGAGCAGCCTGGGCCCTGAACAGGGCTGTAGGCTCCTGTTATACACACACCTTTGGGGGGTGTTAATCTGCTTCTTAAAACAAATCTGTTTTCCAAGTATCATATCTAAAAGTGTGCCAAGAAGTTTAGGAGAGCTTCCTTTTAGGTTCCTTTTTCCCTTAGGAGTGCTTCTATGGAACAAGAAGCTGACCCCAGCCTTACGTGGAGTATTCTCTAGAAGGAAAGACATCTGGTGCTATTTCCTTCTTCAGGATAAATATCTTACCTGACTTGTCAAAGACAAATCTTTGGCCCCATAACCCCATGGCTTTGTGCAAACCTGATTTTGGATTTAAAGTTGAGCAAGACTTCTTTGGAGTGAGTTCTTGGGGGTCTTAGAGAGGCAAGTAGGAGAGAGGAATAGGGGCTATTTGCTTCAAAGCCCCCAGAAGGAAGCTTTGTGTCTCCTCTCTTGAGAATGAACACTATTGTTTTTACATTTGGGATCTTAATCAGATGCTCTGGTATCTTTCTTTTCTTGCCTGTCCCCTTGTCATCCTTTATTGAGGCTGCCATTGCATTAGATAATTACATTCCCCCTCCACAGACTCCCCCTTCACAAACCTTCTTGGAAGGCTGAGCTCATGACTCATGCTTCTCTGATATAAAGTGACTCTCTGAATTCATCAATACCTGACACAGGCTGCCCTTGTCCCCATTAGGCACCACATCATTGACTGCTTGGTTAATTTCAGAATTTAGTTTAGGGTCATAGGAACAGTTGCAAGATTCTTTTGACATCGGGCTCCTTGAGCCCATCTGTTTATCCAGGATTCAGAAGCAACCCCCATTTTAAGCACAGCCTGTTCTTGGGGCTTCCTAGGCCAATATCACCAACAAGGGATGAACCTCCAATGAGAGACCACAGAGAAACCTCTGGAGTTTCCAAGGCCCACAGCAATGACACAGGGGCCGCATCCGGGGTCTCTAACTTTCCAGCCTGTGCCACCACCTCGCCTCCCAACCCCAGGAAGAAGCATCCTTTCCTTCAGCCCCTTTGCCAGAGCCTTTACAGGAACAGCCCCAGGGCCTCAGCCCTTCCCTGTGAGGATTCATGGACGATTGGCCTTGTAGGACCAGAAAGTTTTATTTTTCCAGGGACCATGGAAGGGGTGAGTTGGTCCTGCATTCCCAGCTCAAATGCATGGTGTGTTTTCCCACAGAGACAATATTCTCAAAGAAATGTGTATTGTTGATTAAGATGAGGAATATATTTCAGCTATATTTTGTAGTTGTGGATTGGCCTAGACAGCACTTCATTAGGTGCAAAGCTAGATACGGGTCCGAGACCAGCCTGGGCAACTTGGTGAGACCTCGTTTCCACAATAAAGCAAAAAATAAGCTGGGCATAATAGTGTGTGCCTGTAGTTCCAGCTACTTGGAAGGCTAAGACAGAAGGATCACCTGAGACCAGCAGATCAAGGCTGCGATGGTCGTGAGCATGCCACTGCACTCCAGCCTGGGTAAAAGAGTGAGACTCCGACTCAAAAAAAAAAAAAAAAAAAAGGAAGCGTTGGCAGTGTATGATGTGGGACATGGGTCAGACACCCCCTCATCAACAACAGCTGTGTTACAGCAGAGAGGATCCTGGGACCTGGGGCCAGAAATTCGGGTTCAACAGCTCATGGAACCATCTTGGACAAAGCTGTGTCCTGGAAACTCTGTTTTCCTCGAGTGTTAAATAGGAATAGTCACAAAGACGAAATTACAATCCTTGGGAAGAACTTCATACACAGTAGGTATTCAAGAAATGTCAGCTGAATATGAATTCTAAAAGGAATGATAAGACGCTCCAGAGGTAATTTACAGGTTGTGCAACTCTGGTAATTATTCTTTCTGTTTCCAAAGGCCAAATCCTTCCCTCTTTGAAGCCTTACTCTCTTACTTTCATGCGTTTCCAGTTCTTCCTTACATAATGAACGCTACACCTTCCCACTGCCTCAGCCTTCCAGCCTCTGCTCTGTGTCAAAGACTCTGACATGCTGGGTTCCAGAGCGGCCTCTCCTCACATCCTCCCCTGACTCAGAGAGGAGGCACAGGTAGTGTTGCCAGATTTAACAAACAGAAATGCAGGCTACCCAGGTAAATCTGAATTTCAGAACAACAAACAATTGTGTGGCCCAATCTTATTAAAAATTGTTCATCGTTCATCTGGAATTCAGATGAGTACCCTATGTTTCATCTGTCAACTCTAAGCACAGGGTGAGTTTCTGGCCCTCAGATCACCCCAGGCCCTGGCCCTCTTCAGAGTCCAAGGCCTGGTCTAGATGTGACTGTGGTTACTTGACCTCCTTCTGCTCAGAAGACCCCTGTCTAAGCCTTACTATCTTCCCCCTGAGCCCAGTACATGACATGTACACTACATGTCAAATGTCCCCAAAGCAGTGTCAATAACCACTGAATGGTAAAAATCTCCCCAACCTGGAGCAGATCCATTCCCTGCCTGTATGTCCTCTATTGTTCCTTCCGTAGTCAGGACACAATAACAGCCTGAGGTCTTCCTATCAGTCCCAGATGTCATGGTCATGCAGAGGGTTAGTTCCCCTCTCCCCAGGAATAGCCTTCAGTCGATGGTGGGTGGGAATCGGAAGATCAATACCTTCGCTCTCTCACCCCTGGGTTGTGGCAGGGGATAAATCAGAGGTGTGTGTAATAGTCTACACTGTCTCCAACGAGGTCCACAGTAGGACTGAACCCTGACTGCCACAGTAGAACCTGCTCAACAAGGCAGCCTTTGAGGGCTTCTGTCACCCCCTTCCTCGGTCTCACTTTCTGACCCTCCTACGATTGCCCCTTGGGGCCCCTCAAATAAACTCCCTGCACCCAGATAGGTGACTCATAGTGGGCCACTGGGGAGCTCAACCTAGGACAAAGCTGAATGTCTTCCCTCACTACAGTCTCTCCAGCCACAACCCGCCTAAGTTTAAAATCACAGGGTACTTCCCAGAAGAGGCAGATCCAGGGACCAAAGGATGAGGTCAGGAGTCCTACCACATGATTTGCTGGGATTTTTAAAGACTCCAACAGCAAGAAAAACCCTTTCCTGGCTAGGAAGACGCTGTTGAGAAAAGAGTCCAGCATCGCGTCTTCTTATAAACCAGGCCCTTCAGGCTGGAAGAGCTGGTGTTCTGTGTTCCTGGCAGCAGAGTGGAGTTCGTTACCTGTCCTGTCCTGCAGAGAGGTAACCCTGCAGCTCAGTCACAAGTTATCACTGCCAACATGTCCAAGCTGATCTGGGGAGACAGAGGCCAGGGGCTGTGGGGGGTTCAACTGGCCCAAAATACTGGGAAGGGCAAGGGTTTTGGGGCCAGAGGAATCAAGTCTCTATCTGCCTCTGCCTACCTATGTGATTCTGGAGAAACTGAGCCTCAGTTTCCCATTTGTAAAATAAGAATAGCAATGCCTCCTGGGGCTGTTGAGTGATTTATTTAAAATAATGTATGTTGGGGCCTAGCATCCCACAACTGTTAGTTCCCTTCTCGGTTTTATTGTACCAGTAAAGCCCACGTGATAAGAACTTGCGCTCTGGTGTAATGCTGTCTGCATTCTGCCAGCTTTCGCAAGGCCCATCTCCTCCTTCACACTGTAAGCCATCAGACTATGAGCCATGCCTGACTGGGACCGGTGAGCTCTCGTTAATTGATTCAACAGCCTTGACCAGCTAAGCTCTGTCTCCCACTTTGCCTCTCTCAGTTATCAAGAAGGTTCTGCAAAGATTGCCATCAGCAAGGTTATCCAGCCTTATTCTTGAGTGGATCAGGCCAGTAATTTGCCATGATGGATAGAGTGCCTCCAACTGCCTGTGTAATTGTGGTAAGCAGCCGCCGGAGTGCCGGAGTGACTGCGTTTAGGAAATTCAGCTCGCAGGGAACGCAGTGCTGCCTAAGCCACCGTCGATCCAAAATTAGACCTTTCCTCCACTCCATCATTACATGGGTAAGCAGTCAGAACACTTCCTGAATACGAACCACAGATCAGAAGTGATTTATAGAAACATCCACATGTGTGTAGATGGGTGGCAGGGGGGTAGAGAGCCCGGGGTTGGCTCCAGACCAGCTACAGGCCTCCTCAGCCACAGTCTAGCAGAACAACGTCTCTCTCTCTCTCTCTCTCTCTCTCTCTCTCTCTCTCTCTCTCTC